>OMNZ01020753.1:0-12241 GCA_900303255.1 Lesueurigobius sanzi | reverse complement strand
TATCTTCGAAAGTGATTATCGGAATTATGAAAAAATGCTTTTCATCATGATTACCAATATTGTGTTAATTTTCCTAGTATTGTCAGAAAAATATACATCACAGTAGTCATTTATTTCAAATCAGCTTCATGAAACGGTGGAGACATAAGGTAGTACAAAAACCTCCCCCTTTGGGGTTTGGTTATTGCAGTATTTTAAATTGCAATGTCGATACGATTGCGATTAATTATGCAGCCCTACCTGGGAGTGTAAACTGGAGAGGGTTTTCCATCTCGTGCACAGGAAGCGAGTAGACAGCCCAGATGGTGCAGACACAAACCTTCCTTTTCCCTGCTTGACTAGTAGCCATTCTTTCACACACACACACACACACACACACACACACACACACACACACACACAGTTGGATAAAAGCAGAGCTAACAAAGCTGTCACTGCCTGCCTGCTGGTGCTGAGGCTGCTTTTTCACTACAGCTCCAAACAATAGATGGCAAATTCAACTAAACTTACAAACTGAATCATGAGCAACACAACCTCTCACATACATATAAAAATGTAAAAAAATTAGGTCACTATTTAAATTTCAAATATTCTTAACATACTCATTTGTCAGCTCTATGACAAGTAAGAAATACTTATCGGTTGTTCCATTTAATAGGGTGATATACATAGCAAAATGTAGGCTTCATCCTTTAGTCGCCATGTATCACAGAGTAGAGATTTGAGGAGGTAATCTCACTCAGGCTACAACTACCTGAAGAACCCATGCAATCTCCAGCCCTCATGTTTATTACTAAAATCCTAACGTAAGCAGGGCCTGTGCATGCCGGCTCCCCACACATCATGTCCTGAAATTACCTATGCAAGCTCTGGGGAATGTGTGCTACGGGGGGATGACAAAAACCTACCATACATAAACACAGTAACTGTAATGGCTCGGAAGTAAATGAGCATAGGCATCCTTCAGAAGACCGTAAGAAATGAATGTATGCTTAAATAAAGGAAAGAGAAGTTGTAATATGAAAGGCCCACACTTTCTCAGCTGTGCCCGAGGTGAGCTGAGGGGGATGGAAGGAAATGAGGGTGGGCTAGTCAGGCTGAGTGACCTGGGCTTTTGTTGGCAGATGGTGGGAAGCACCACCTTGGCCTCTCGCTCTGAATGCTAAGCAGTGGTGCCATTGTCTGGCAAGTGCAGCAGCAGACGCATGCGCTAGGTGTTTCTCCAGCAACCAGGAAACAAGCACCCCCCTCCCTGCACTGCACACATGCCCCACTATGCAGTTTCATCTAATGCCTCTTCATGATAGAAGCACAGCCCTGACCAACATTCTCTAACACAAAGATGATACAAGTCAAAAAAAGGTTCTCTCATGCTATTGTGAACTTTTGACAGAAAAGACGACCATTCAAATTGTTACAGCAAATTTATCTCAAGCTAAATTAAGAACAGTGTACTGTATGTGCCACTGATGTAGCCACCCTATGTCGCAAGTGCTGCCACAATTGCATAATTAACCCAGCTGCCACAGTTAAGTATCAAATGTTGACCACAGGTAAGTCTTATCTGCTAGGTCAGGTATCACATCATAAAGTGTCAAGGATACCGTCTTATACTCAGGACTCTACTATTAGTAAATACAATACAAGTAGCTCACGGGGGAAAAAAGGTTGGAGACCCCTGCAATAGAGCTTTAACACTGGAGTTATCATTCATAAAAGCATTTGGACACTACAGTGTGTTTTATGTATTTACCAGTGACCTACAGTTTTTTCATGGCTCTTTCACTACTTTTTAAAAATATTGTTTTGTCGAATGTTAATCTATGGATGTTGTTGCCGAACACTAGCCTGGCTAGCGCCAGCCAAAGTGTCGCGAGTGATCTTTAGTCTGGGAACCACCCATTCATTTTCTCGTAGGAGAGGTGTGGTTTACGATTGTCCATAGCAGTTTATTGGGCGCTACATATGTCTATCATATGCATCTGCACGTAGCCCATGGCCAATCGTATGAATTGTACCCGATGACGTATGAGCCTCAGCTAATCCAGTCTGTCCAATAGTACACGTCATCATCTTGTCGTCCCTCCCCGTTCTGTGATTGGTTCCCAAATTCATGCGACGATTTCGGCCTTGATCTCCAAGCTGCTCAGCAGTTCAAAAAGATTTGAGCGCGAGCAACATGGGTATTCCCAGGCTAGCCGAACACCTGAAAAATTGCACATTTCTATGGTAATGTTAAATGTAGTATGGTGGCCTTCAATAAATAGATTTCTAAATCTGAACTACACATGGCTGACTGAGTAGTGCTCTTGCCTCACAGCAAGAAGGTCCTAGGTTCAATTCCCGGACAGTGCGGGCCTTTCTGGGTGGAGTTTTCATGTTTCACTCTGTGTCTGGATGGGTTTCTTCAAGGTGTTACCATTTCCCCCATTAACCCAAAAACATGCATAATAGGTTCATCCTCCATTAGCCTAGCAAGCAATATGGAGATGGGTCTCCAGGCACTGCACTGCGGTCGCCCACTGCTCCTTACGGGTTGCCCCAGTGGGGACAAGTGATATTTAGTGTGGGAACCACACATTAATTTTCTCGTAGGAGAGGTATGGTTTACGATTGTCCATAGCCATCTATTGGGCGCTATGAATGTCTATCATATGCGTCTGGACGTAGCCCATAGCCATTCGTATCAATTGTACCCGATGACGTATGAGCCTCAGCTAATCCAGTTTGGCCAATAGTACGCGCCATCGTCTTGCCGTCCCTATCCATTCTGTGATTGGTCCCCAAATCCATGCAAGGATTTTGGCCTTGGTCTCCAGGCTGCTGAGCATTTTGAAATGATTCGAGTGTGCAAAGCAGCATGGGTATTTCCAGGCTAACCGGGACATTAAAGTGCACCTAACCTTAATCACTCAATCTGGGGTTACGCCGAGGTAAATTTTCAATCAATTAATTATTAAATATAAATCGCAAATAAGTTAGCAATTACTCATATATGTGGTTTGTGTTCATCTAACTGGTTCATGCACATTTTCAAATAGTAGGTCACAGGAATGATTGAGATTAAACTTGTCAATACTAAGCAGCACTACTAAAGGTGATGATGAAATTACAGAAATCTCCATCTGTTAAATTCACATAACTTCACGCCCCAGCCATGTTCGGTCTTTTTGGAGTGACTGGGCAATGCCATACTAGAGGACAGCTGTATCAATCACAGTGCAATCGATAGGCGTCACATGACTTCAACATGGCAACCTCCAGCAGCCGCCAATCACGTGCAAGAGACCAATGCCACTGCAACCCTTTTACAAACAGTGCAGACGGATCATCTGTTCTTTTGCTCCAAGCTTTACAATACATATATTTCAAAAAAGTCTGTGGTACTTCTCAGACATTGCAATATGAATGCTGATACTGTACTTTCACAACATGGCCTCAATCTAATGCGCACCGTAACTATAAAAAGTGAACAAACAGTCAAATAACAAAGCGAAGCACAGACACATGATGGAGCACACCAGGTTTTAGAGCACATTCCCCTCAAGAAGAGAGGACATGGACCATCACTTTCTCTGGCCAAACAGATGACCAAGGGACACTCGGCAGAGGCTTGGAACTATCTCCTCTGGGTGGGAACAGTGGGCGTGTCTGGGTACAAATAAGCAGGTCTGGGGTCCGAATGTGCATGTTTGTAAAAGGCTACAGATAAGCTGTGTGCACTGTTTATAAAACGTTTAATGAAGTTCGCCTCATCTTCCACACTCCTGCCACCAAACTTTAAATAAAATAAGAAGTGGCTTCTGTGAATTCCAAATGAAATTCACTTGCCATTAAAGAAAACCCTCAATGGAAAACATAATAATTCAACATACTAAACAGCGTTTCTCAACTGGGGGTTAGTACATTTGATGCGACGATCAGTAAATCACATTCTGATCTTATTCTACGCAATTGTATGATTGTTTACGAATATGAACACAAATCAGATTTCGCATTGGGGCCCCATACGGCCGACTGTCAGTCTCGAATGGTGTCGCTTTCGCTTTTACATTAACTGGGCCGATCTTTGATAGTAGCCCACAACAATAAATGAACAAAGCCGGTCACTGGTAAAGAAAGCTGCACAGCTTGTCAGATGATAGTGTAGCCTTAAGGTTTTTATCTAATACAAATTGAAAGCGTCATATGGGCCCTGTGTAATTGAACGTGTGGATATTATTATGGAGCACAAGCTCCCAAATCTGCACTGGTGTTTCGGTTAGCTTTAACTACATTCATGACTACAGTAGCCGGCTCCGTGGGCTAATGTTAGCACAATTTTAGCATGCTGAGCTAAAATGCTAACGTGATGCTAATGGTACCCTCCCCTCACAGAACCCTCGCTGCCAAACCATGATACCCGCATTCAGCCTTCTGCTTTCTCGTCAATAAAACGGATGTTTGTAAATGTCATGAGATAACTCAAACACATGCGTTCACACTCTTACATTGCCCATGTCAAAGGATACTGTGGTGGCGGGACAACACCGGGCTGTGGAGCTGGAGCTCCCGGCGGCAGGGATACGGAGGTCAGGGTAGCCCGCAGTTGGCTCGACGGAGAGGGGCCACTTCCAGGTCCGCTAACTGCGACAGCGGTGGGCTTTGAGACTACTTTTGGTGGCAAACTCATCGCAACAAATTAACAAATAAAATTAAATCTACAAATAAATACTGTTACAAACAACGCTTAGCGTGCATGCATTGAGCAATCGTAGCAAATTCTCGAAGGCCCCAAATCCCTTTAAGGAACCGGGATAACGAAGCTCAAATAGCAACACAAACGTTCTTTTTCATGGAAAGTCGCTGTTCGGATCAGCGGTGCTATTCATGGGGACGGCGGGAGGTTCAGCCTCCCTCGCCCGTCCGGAACCTCAGCGGATCCGGCTGGGTTCGTTTCTTTTACAAGAAATAATCGCCGTGATCTTCAGTGTCCCTCGGCGATTTGCCTCTTGTTCTCAATAAGAGTTTTTTTCCATCATTTTTCCTTACAGAGATGAGAGACTTCGCCAACATGGCGTTGCGGCCGCTTCCAGCAGTCCGGGCAGGACAGATGATTCGGCAATTCTCGGCCAATTACGGATACACTCGTCTCATACTATTCACTTAAACAAAGATGAATTACTAAGCTTTTAACAATGTTTGTTCTCAAGACAGTTGCGAAAAATTGATTTGTTAATATAGCACACTTCAGAAAAAATAATAATGAAAAAAAAATTGTATAGCGCAATTATACAGACGTCTTATTTATTGCAACTGATATCAAATACCAGTGCCATAGTGGGTGTAGGCGATGTGATACAATGTTTTTTTTCAATACATTAAAGTATAACCATAGATATAAGTATAACTAAAGTGTAAACTATGATTTTGTGACACGTCTACAACACCATACTGCCACCTACTGACTGCTCTGTAGTTCGTTACTATAAAAAGTGGATTATGGAACTTGGATTAAGCAAAAATAAAAATCATACCAGCATGCGTATTTGATCTTTTAGTGATTCGGTGGCTGTATGAGTGGTTATAGCACCTTTACTTTTCATCGATGCCTTTATGACGCTCCAGGACCCATTCTAGGGTTTCTGGTAGGTCTCTGCTGATGGAACACTATGGCAATGCAGTAAAGAACCTACCAGTCACCTTAAAATGTACCCTGGAGCGCCATAGAGGCTGCCGTGATAAAAAGCAAAGGTGCTAACCACCCATACAGCCACTGTGTCAGTAAAAGGTCATGCACTAATATCAAGTTGTTTATTTCCACGTAAAAAAGTTTCACAATGCACCTTTAAAAATACCATGATTATGTTTTATTTTTTCATATTCTAGTTCAGTGGTTTTCAAACAAGGCACATCAGGTACCACCATGTAAAATATTTGACCTTCGTGCCACCAGGCCTAGATCAAGGTAAAAAAAAAAAAGAAAGAAAGAAAGAAAGATTTGGGTATGTTTTAGTCCCAGAGTCCACCTGCTATTTTTGAGGGCAAGTTTACTTTGAAAATCGTTAAAGGGTCAGGTGGGGTCATTACGGGCAAAACCATACCATGCCATAGACTAGAGAAATAGATTAAATGCTTTTTTTTCACAAGTAAAGAGCAAAACAAGATCCAATCCATTTTAAACCTGTTTTACTGTACAAAAATATTTTTGTGACGCATTCACATAAAAAAGGCATGGCACATTATATGCAGCTTGATAAATTCACAACTGGAAAAAAACTGAATTGTTTCATTTGAAGCAGGCTGCTTGCAAACGTGATAACATCTAAGACATTTTTGAACAAACAGTGTTTTGAGCGCCCCTATTTTACATTCAACCATGACATTTTGGTCCCCAACACACATTTTAAAATAAGATATGTCAACACATAAATATTATAAACACAAGCCATACAAGTGTAGTAAGAAATATAGCAAAGTGACAAACAATAAATATACACAGTATAATTTGTATGTCACTTTGTAACGGTCAAGCAGTGACATTCATCAGTGGTTCCCCTAAAGCAGTAATAAAAAAAAAATGTGTTCCAGTGTTAAAGCATTTTCTAACTACATTTAAACTTGAAAGTCAAATAAACCGCTCAAGGAAAGAGTTAAATGGCAGTCTCCCACCGAGAGCAAGCAGTTATAATGAACAACACAGTAAAGGCAGAAGACTTTTGAGTGGTGCGCAAGTTTTCTGTGGACGTAGATTTTGTCTGCATGTCCTTTCCAATGTCCTTTTTATTTCCTCCATAACGCACCATCACCAAAGCTCACACTTCTGCTTAGGGTTCATCGGTGCGTCAGACTTGCAACCAAAGTGCTTCGAAAATTCAGGCGAATTTGAAATAGTGCCAATGACTCGAAATCTTGATGGGCTGTGTGGGTCTGTGATCACTCCTTCATGTGAACTCTCTGGCGTCCTGACTGAACACCATACCTATAAAATAAATGACACAATGAAAACTTACAGCCCATAAAACAACCAACAAGAATTTTTAGCCACAGACATTATATTCAATTCTAAAGGCCTGCCTCATTTGGATGAGAAAACTAGAAGTAACAATATGTGATTTGTGTGTAATTGCTAATTCGATACAGACCTGAGCAAATCCGACAAAAAACAGCTGTTGGTTCGTCAGCCCCAGGGCTGGTAGTGTAGGCTCGTCACCATTTTTTTCAATCCACTTTACATAAGCCTTGAAGGAACAAAAATGCAAAGTTACACATAGGCAAGTATAGCAGGTTTGCACAAAAATGGGCTTTTCTTTTGAGCGCCATTTACTTCTTTAGTCCAGGCTGCTTTCACTTCAGAAGACTGACTCATCTGTCTTTCAGTCTATGACCTTTGATTACATGGAAAGAATGTTTGTATGTGAAGAAGTAATCAGAGGCCACTCAATGCCACCTGTTATACAGTATTTTCAGACTCCACAGTAAATCTAGCTTTTTCCTAAACCAAGAGACACCCACATACGCCTGAAACTTATATTAATAATATAAAGTGGCTTAAAAAGTTGAAGTGAAATGTTAAGTGTAGTTTTGGAACAATAATAAAGCTTTCCATTTAATACATAATTCATATGCATAGATGAGATTTGACTTTGCTTTCTCACCATCTTGTGCATTGATACATACTTTGTAAGCAGATTTAAGTCCTCCATTGTCGGCGATGTTCTCTCCTAGAGTGTGCCGTCCATTCAAAGGTTCCTTATTGATGCTGTAGTTTCCATACTGCTCCACCATGCACTGGGCTTGCTTCTTGAAAGCCTCTACAGACGAATTTTTCCACCAAGAACGCAGGTTTCCGTCTTTGTCAAATTCACGCCCTTTGAAGACAGTTTAAAATTATATTCTGGTATTATAATTCTAATGTTAATGTCTGGATCAAATTGTAGACAGAACACAAAATGATGTTGGTAGAAATCGTTGTATGAAAACTAACCTTGGTCGTCAAAAGCATGAGTCAGCTCATGTCCCATCACAACTCCAATTCCTCCAAAGTTTAGAGCTCTGGAGATTAATGCATTTGTGTTAAACAGACTTTAAAAATACATTTTTATTGTATTATATATTTTTGTATAAAAAATAACAGTGGATTGGGTGTTCATTTGTTATTTGCTTGTGTGTTTTGTACATACTTGGGCCATGTTCGGCTGTAGAAGGGTGCTTGAAGAATCCCTGCAGGCAAAACCATCTCATTTTTAGTGGGATTGTAGTATGCATTCACAGTTGGAGGAGTCATGCTCCATCTGTGGAAAGAGTTCAGTTATGCAAGGCCAATTCCAGTATAAATAAAAAACAGTAACCAAAACAAAAAGGTTTGATATTTTGCTGGACCGCCTTTAGCTTTGATTCCAGCATGCTTTCACTGTGGAATGGTTTCTAGAAGCTTCTGCAATGCCACAAGATTAATTTCCCTCCAGAGTTGCATTTTTCACCAAGATGTTACATTGATGATGGGAGAGTCAACGATTGTTGCCCACTACCGTTTCAATCAATTTTTGTAATTTCTGATTTCACCCTTCTCAAACAGGCTAACATGTTTTCCACAACCACAGGAGAAGTGCTCTTTGTATTGATTAGAAACAACAAGAGGCGCTGGTCAATTTGCCAAGTCAAATCCTAGTGGCGACTTTTTTGGAGACCTTAAAATGAGATTTGCCTTCACATGGTTCCAACTCTTTACTTGAAATTATTTTCCAGGTAATTTCCAGGATTTTCCATGACATTTAAAAGTGCAAAAATACATAAAACATTGTGATTAGGCATTTCATGGTTCTCTCTGCCCTCCTCACTCGACACCAGCGCCCCCCTGTGGATTTGATCTAATGATGGCTCAAGCCTACAGCTTTTTGATCTGAAGAGAGCTTAGACATGCAGAGAATTATGTTTTCTTTGGAACATGGTAAAATGAAGGGTTCAGAAGTCCTCCCCTGGGAAAATTTTGAAAAAGAAGATACTTTTTCCTGTGTTCTGGAGTAGAATGAGCTAGTTTTTAGGCTGGTGTGGTAGGCAAAGTATTGCTTTCATTTATTAAGAAAAAATTAAGACATATTTTCAAGGACAAAATATGTTTTTCCAGGACTTGAAAAAAGGTAGGCAATTTTCCAGGTTTTCAAGGTTTTTCCAGGTAGAACCCTCTTTCATTGTTTTATTTTTAGAAGCACGTGAAGTATTAACTATACATAAAATTGCCATTAAAAACACATTACATTTGAGTTTGAACAGTTCACTTTGTGGCTAACTTACTGGTTTCTGTTGGGAGCTTTTCTCAGCTGGTCAGCCGTCACTCTGCCTGAGAAGTTGTAGTATTGCATAACATTTTGGAAGTAAAGCTCTGAAACCACTTCAAACTGAAAAATATATAGAGCCATAATAATAATAATAATAATAATAAACATTTCACTCATTGTTACAGTCTATTACCTACATCATTGAACACCTTGTCCAACTTCGTGCCATTCATTATGAACTCTGGGTACCCAACCATGTTGTATATTGCATCTGCCTATATGGTTAAACATTTAAGTGATTGTTAAAGGATTGAGACAACAGGTGGCATTCCATTTCACAATGACCAACTTTGAACATGATAAATCCAAGACAGAGTTTCCCACCTTTTCTTTAGCAGCTTTTTTAGTTTCTGCATCCATCCAGTTCACGTATTTGAGGCTATCTTCAAATGCCCATTTGATTTCTCCAACCATATTCTCAGCCTGAACCAAGGCACACAGTGAAGTCAGGATGTTGTCAACTGACCTCAGACAAGTATCTAGCAGTTAAGAAGCAAAACTTACAATGGTTTTGCTGTCTTCAGCAAATGTAGCTTTGACAAACATGGCTCCAAGTGCAAATCCAAGAGCACTGTCTGTGTCACTGACGCATAGCTTCCAGCGAGGAGTGCAACTCTACAAAACAATCAATAGTTAAAGCAATTATTCAGATAATGAACCATATTTATGTAAGCAGAGCAACGTATGCAACAGAAATTATGTTTATCTGTGGTGTGTTGAGCAGATTTCTCTTTTTAACCCCATAAGTCTCTTATCAGTATATTTCTTTCCTAAGACATAGAGTGACTGTTTAGTGGCTCTTTCTGATCTGCTGTCAAAACTGTATGTTGACACCTAACATAATTTCTTTCTTGCTTTATTCCCCACACATGAACAAAAAGTGGAAGGCTCTTGCAATGACATCTGCTTGGCCTTGAGCCACATCCTCTGTTAGTTCACTATGTTTCCTCTTCTTGTAAACTATTCTCTGTAATGCCCCATTGGCATGAAAAGTAGCATACATCATAAATTACCAATAATTATCTGGCATTATATGACCTATGTGAAATGCTTTCCAGAAAACCTTGCACCTTCTTTGTTCCATACATGACTTCAAGGAAGCGTTGCTCAGCATCCTGAAACCTTTGGTCTAAAATGGACACCATCTTTCTCACCACTTTTATGATCATATAGTTGTTAAGGAGACTGAAAAGAGAAAAAAACAACATTATTAGAACTAAAGTTTGAATTCTATGATACTTTTGCCAAATGTTTTTATTGAGTTATACACAAAGCACACTCTAACCTTTTATTTGTTTTGGAAATAAGATCAGATACTTTCTCCAGATATTCTTTGGCATAAACAACCACCGGCTCAGAATCATTGAGTGGCACAGGAGCAAACACTTCTGTAAGGTATGGCATCCAATCCACCTCTGGAGCCAATGTCTGCATAAAGAAAACACACTTATTAAAAACAATGCACGTTTCTGTTGTATTGAAATAAACTGTGCTCACAGATAGATTTTTGGCCTCCATCTTGTGGTAGATGAGCTCCTCGTCCCTCCTCTCGTCCTGAGGGATTGTGATGTTGGCCAGGTTTGTTTCAAAGTCCACAATCTCCTCCATTAGTGTCTGAGAGGTCTCTTTTGAGCCGCCCAGAAGAACGCCTAATTCCACCAGGAAGTCGAGGTATGCCGTCAGATACTGCGAGGTGGAAAGACAGAGATGGGGGAAGGGAGGAAGAGCGCACCAAATTGAAATCAGTAAAGCGATGTAAAAGCATGCATGAGAACGTGGCAAGGAATGTGTATAACGTATAGTATAACTAAACTCCATCTATGCTCTATTAAAATGTTTCTTAGTGATACAACTTTTGGTTCACATGCAATTTACACAACGCACCTTTTCGTTTGCCGTTTTGTTGAGGTAGTAATCTCGAGAAGGTAGTCCGAGGCTCGATTGATCCACCTGGAATTTTGAAAACATCAAGACCTCTCTTATCTGGCGTTTTCAGCAGCAAGGCTACAAGTTGCCAGAGATTTTTATCATATGCTGTGCTTGCATGACTTTGTACAAAGGGATACATTCTTCGTGTCTAACCAACAGTGTAATAGTAGGACCACAATAATTTAATATGGACATAACAGAGAAAACTGTTGAGGACCTTTTCATTTTAGATCGGCCTAGGGCTGGACAAATAATTAAAATATATCGAAGTCTGATTACATTTACGGTGAATCTCAATAATCGAAATAAACATGAAGATAAGATAGTTCTTTATTGATCTCACAATGGAGAAATTGACTTGTTACAACAGCTCTTAGGACAGGATCACACAGGGGGGTGAAAAAAGTCAGGAAATGTGCCATCAGGAAGAAAAAGGTTTGCAAACAGTAGTAAAACAGCTGAATTAGTTCACCATCATTTTTATTTCTGTATATTCGCACAAATTCAATGATGGTGCTTTTCGATTGACAGGTCTACAGCCAATCTTATGACAGCTCATTATTTGGAGTGGAAATTGGACTTTTGCGAAATAAAATGGAAACTATTTTGTGTTAAAAATGGTAAGCTAAGGTTTATTTTGAAACTTGCATCTCATGAACCTTATAGAGCATCGTAGTCCCGCCCTCATCCGGGCTCTTTCCGGTGCCAGGAGGTAATAATCCCATTCAAAATCTACACAGACTTTTCGTAAAATTCAAATTGTAAGAGTTTAAAAGCACGATGAAGGCTAATCAACTACGTGCTAACTGCTAGCCATAGCGCGGATATTTTACAAGCAAGAAAATACCAAATACTTGAAAACACAGCGAAATGCTTTTATAACTTTTTGGATTACAACGTTTTGGATGCAACTTTAATTTATTATCGTGTGTTTTATGCCCATAAGTCATCACATAGCTGATTAGCTGCTATCGTTCTTTTAGACATTTGATATA
>OMNZ01020748.1:0-14330 GCA_900303255.1 Lesueurigobius sanzi | reverse complement strand
AACAACCACATTTGTTTGGATACACAGTGACTCTGCCGCCGCATCACGCATCTGCCAGCTTTTTAGGCTAATAATTATGGTTATTTCCCATCTCTATGTATAATATAAAACAATTATTTCTAGTGCATTTTAAAGAGTGAATATTGTATAGTGTAAAAATAAATATACTATACAATATATAATTACAGAGGGCTACAAACTTTATTTTCCAGCTTTGTATTCTCAAATATTTAAAATTGCTTAACTAGAATTGTTCATGGAGGTATATCAACTTCTTTCATTTATTAAAATTTGTATTATTCGTACACAAATTGTTTCTGTTTAAATAGTTGAAACGTGCTTGGGGGTGGGGCTGCAGGAGGTTTAGGATTTTGGAGGCCTAGAGCAGGCCCTCTTTGATTGGTTATGGGTTTTGACCAATGGTGGCACAGCCCAGCCCACTCACAGCGCCAGCAGAGTGCGCTCTACGACATGCAACCTGCAACCTGCGCCTAGGTACTGCAAGATCGGGCCCAATGAGTCCTCTATATAGTCTACTATACAGTGCGAGACAAAAATATATGGAAAACATATTTTGTCAGACACTTTCGTTATACAGTATATTGCATACATAATGTTTTACTTGTTTCATACTTCTGTTAACTTTGTATGAAAAGAAGGCGTTCAGGAGACTTACAAGCACCACACATGGAAAACACAAAGATTTATTAATGGAATTTACGTTACATCTCATAAGCTTTTCTATTTCACAGTTGTGATTGTAGAAAGTTGAACCAAAACTAGACCACAACAATACTTTGCAAACCAATCTCCTAATCTCTTATCCTTTTGGAATAAAGAATAAGCATGCATTTTTTAAGTGACCAAAACATATCTTAGCGATTTAGAAATAAACTAAACAAAACAAAGGTTGAGGAAAACAAATGGATTATAATTTTATCTGGTACCTGTTGCCATCTGGTATGACTTTCCTGACGTGTGGCTTATTCATGCGGTACATCACAAACCTCGGTGACATGTTTACTGTGTTCTCTGTGTTTGGACAGAACACCTTTATAACAGCTCGATATGTGTCTCTGTGGTGTCATCCACTTGTTTGTATTGCCACAGCGTACAAGCATGATATTTCAACATAATTTCATTTTGTGAAATAGCAAATCATCTTCTGTCGTTGAGTTTAAAGAATCAGAACAGTAGTAATTCACATGCCTTGATGAAGAGTGAGCGGAAACACGTAAAATAAACAAACAGTAATAACAAGAGTGCTGCGATGCTTTTTGATTTTTTTATTCATATTTGCGTGATCTGTTATTTCACTCCTGTTTTTGCTCTTCTCGTTCTAATAACACAACTGTAGCTGGTGGATAGTCACTCACATGTTGAAAACTATACATACACAGTACATATTCTCTTTATAAACATAGTTGTCTTGGAGCTATCGGCTAATGGCCAAAAAAGCTGTGTTCAAGAAATCTTTTGTCCCCTGTGCTGTGGGATTTTGTGAACTCAGCAATGAACTGAACACTACAGCTGTCTTTTTTGGGGCTTTTATGTCGGTGAGCCAAAGATGGATTTCTACTTCGGTAGACAATGAAGCTATTCTATTCGATCATATTCTAATGTTCAATTGACACTGATAAATGTTAAAATAGCACCATGATCTGAAATCATTTGCTTGACTATTATTTTACTTTTATTGTATTCTTAATTCATGTTAAAAATGCGACCAGGAAACAGTCGTAACCCCAGAGCAAGTTAGCCCGGACGCTGAGCTGATTGTGCACTGGTCTGTGTTACCCTTAACCAGGGGGGCCCAAAGTTGTTCTATGGAGGGCCAAAATGGAACAGTATTAGTGGCAAAGGGCCAAATGCAATACTGTTTTGCATGTAGAAAGAACAAAAAAAAAAAAAAAAACTGATTAAATGTCCTCTACTTGATGTGCTATTGAATAGGACACGCTGTTCTGTTTTGGTTTTCAGCAATTCTGATTTATTAAGTAAAAAGATATGCCAATGGAGTAAGAATTTTTTCAAGTAAAATGTATTGTATTTCCAAAGTGTAATTGTATATTTAATCTTATTTAGGGTTATTTTTTCTCTAATTCTAATGGCAAAATTATTTCCATTGGTAGATCATTGCTCAACTTAAGGTCATATAATCTTTTCAAAATGTATTTTTTAGGGACTCACCGATACCGATACCACCTGCTTGAACTCATTAATGTGTTCCCGATACCACTTGACGTGCGCCGCATCTATAAGCACTCCTCACATCTGACCAGAGCATGACAGAGAACAACAAACTGAAGAATTCATTTCATGAGTGGAAATACACAGACCTGACTTTATTACAGACTCATTCCCTAAATCAGAGTTTGTGCTGAATTGAACCAGTGCTAAATTAAATGTTGACTGCAAGAGGAGAATGCTAATGTTGCTAACTGCTAACTGTAATACTGCTAATGGTGATTCTTAGCGTATATGCTTAGGGACTAAGTGCATCTGTAAAACAAACCCAGCGACTAATAAGGGCTCAGGAAGTGCTTTTAAAAGATGCATAGCATGTCCATTTTGAGCAACATTTAGCTGCTCCTGGAGCTAAAAATAACCAACATGCTAACATAGCAAGTTAGCACTAGTTCGCAAAAACAACCAAATCTATTCTAACGCTGAGGCTACTATTGCAACATGAGGCCAGTCTAGTTAAAATAATAAGTAGCAATCTACATACTTACTATTATAATACAACACAGGCACTGCATGAGTAACTTTTGGATATGGACAGTATGTACAATGTGGACATAAATATTTCCTATAATTTTCATCTTAATTAAAGGCCCAAAAAATTCTGATCAAACTTCTCTTAAAAGTATTGACAAATGACTCCAGTAAATGGAAATGAGAACTAATCACTTTAGCCCAGCTACAAGATGAAGAAAATGTCTTGTACGAGTATCGGTACTCAGTATCGGCGAGTACTCAAATCAAAGTACTCATACTCATATGGGTTTGAGAAAAAGTGGTATCAGTGCATCCCTATATTATTTTTATATTAGTTTTTGCACTCTTCACTCCTTACTATTCCTTACAAATCTAAGCACCACCTTGAGGACCAAATGAAACCACTTGGTGGGACGAATGTGGCCCCGGGCCCCACTTTGGGCACCCCTGCCCTTAATAATGTTGTGTCAATGAACTGTAATTTGGTTCCTCTTCACAGTCTTACTCAGAAATAACAACACAGATGCAGGCCTTATGGATTGTTTTAATTTAAAAACACAGATGCAAATAGTGTTACTCAAGCGTACATGAAGCCAGCTGGAGACTGTATTCTTTTTGAAAACAGCTTTTGCCAGAGGCAGCTAAAAAAGATGAGAATGTTCAATATCATTGTCTTATTATTTTGTGACTTATATCACTCTCCCTTCACGTCCCTCGCAGATGCTTCAGGTCAGACCGTTAGACTGGCAGTGTCACTGTTATGGTATCATTTACATTTGGCTCGCTCTTGTAGCATACTATAGGAATGAATAGACTCACTGCCTTGTGAGACTATTCCAGGGGAGTGTTAGGATGAATAGGCTATTGACCACGCATGGTTAATCTCAATAATGGCACCTTCTGGTAGTTTAGGACGGTCTGAGCGCTCACCCTGCTCTCATTCTTGCTTCATGAGCTGCCTCCATTTCACCCAAAGCGGAGCCAAGCCAAACAATGACAGTACATTCCCTGCTCATCATTACAGCATATGCCTTTCCAGCTCCAATACTGTGAGCTCAAGGTCAAATGTATATCACATTTGCAAACAGACAAAACTGCCTCAAAGTGCAGGACACAGAGAGAATAATGAGTGAAGTACTTTTCACCGTGTTATCTTATTTTTGCTGTTGTGTGTTATGTTATATGTTCTGTTGTAAGAAAATTCATAGAAAAGAAGAGCAGTCTGAATGATGCAGCCTTTTAAAATATGGTAATC
The DNA here is from genome assembly GCA_900303255.1 of Lesueurigobius sanzi. Taxonomy (NCBI): domain Eukaryota; kingdom Metazoa; phylum Chordata; class Actinopteri; order Gobiiformes; family Gobiidae; genus Lesueurigobius; species Lesueurigobius sanzi. The sequence continues at coordinate 10,354 of OMNZ01020748.1, read as the reverse complement.
TGTTATGAGAAGACTTGAATTACCCCAGCATCTGCTCCAAATGTTTCTCCAAATGCAACAAAATAAATGGACAATATTGACAATGAGTGCGTTTATATGGACTACAGTTTCCCGGTTTTTATAGGGACATTTTAATATTCCGGTTATGGCAGTTTTCGGGATATGGTGTTTATATGTCAACTGAGAAATCGGGAAACTCATATCCCCCTGTTTACATGATCAAATAAAGCAAAATACTGTCATCTACATAAATATGATTGAGAGAAATAAGGATTAGTGTCAGCGTTATTAGCCAAACAACTAAACTAACGAGTAGACGTGCACAGGCTTATGGCGGTGTACATACACACCCATGACGACAGCCAGTTTTAACAGCATAACTGCATTGCCATATTACATCATAATTTTTGGTGTCAAGAAGAGAAGGGTTAGAAAAGTCAATAGCGTGCATATGCATGGACAGAATTGGTTTACGTCTCCATGCCTAAGCAGCAGCCAGGCCAGTAGGCAGCCGTGGCACATCATTTTAAAATACAAAACCCTGTAGCCATGCTCTAAACTTGTGATAAGGCTTCCTCGCGCACGCTGTAGAACTCACCTGGGTCTGAGTAGTTCTGATCCATGTTGTTCAATCCTGGTTAAAGCGCCTGTATGGACTCTGTGTGTCCCGGGGCTAAAAGTGAACCTTTGATTGTATCTTCGTTGCGCTTCGTCTTGACCAAGAGCTTCGTTGTGCCAAGCGGAGGATTCCACTCTAGTCTCTTCTCTACTCCAGACAAAGGACGCTTCGTTTTCGGCGTCACCACAGGGCGTCGCCATGTTTGTTTACGATGAACAGCGCATGCGCAAGAACATGGAAGTTCTGAAGACCAGGTAACAGCGTTTACATGGCGCCATCTCCCGGTTACTGCTGGAAAGTCCCAGCCAGAGTATCCGGGTTTCTCATAATGGAAAACTGCTATTTTCGGGTTATTATATATGATCAGAGACAAAATCAGAATATTTAAACTTCCTATAAAAAACGGGAAACTCTAGTCCATGTAAACGGGCTCTATGACTAGTATCAGAATCAGAATAGAATTTTTTGCCATTGTCAATGAAGGTTTCACAGACTAAAATAAAATACATTGAAAAACAAAAACCAGTCACTTAGAATTGCTATTTGGATTTTGACAGTACCGGTATATCCATTAAACAATATTCCCAATGTACATGCAGTAAAGTTCCTCAAGGTATAGCAAATAATTTAGCTATGATGTGTAGGGAGGTCATCCTTGCCAACACATATGTAACCTTTTTACAAACACATAGCATAGTGTGAGAGAGCATAGAGTGCTGCACTGGATCAAGTAGTCAATATCTTCTTAGAAGTCAATTTGGCAAAAACAGGTGCTCATCAGACTGAAAAGGCAAAAATGATTTTACAAAATAGCATCAAGGAGCTGAGGCACTCTGAATTTGCAAATAGTATTTATTGACGACGCATTTCAACTCTAGAAGTCTTCATCAGGATTAGTCCCGATGAAGACTAACACACTATGCTACAGTATGTTGGCTGTCTCCCTGTTTGAAGGTCCCACAAAGTTGAGAAATGTAACTTTTATAAGGGCTATGAGGGTAAATGTATTTATTTTAATTCACCTGGGGAGTGAATGGGAGCTCATGCACTAAGATCCACCAGAAACAATAGCTACTAATGTTATTACAGGAAACTACCCTGTGGATCTCATTGTAAGTAGCCTATAAGAAAACTGTTCAGTCAGATTGTGTTTGAATAAGATGAATTAAAAAGCATGAAGATAAATCATATAAAGCTGGCACAACTGATTTATTTCCCCTTTGTTAAATTTTACACGTATTTTGTCCCTAAACCACTTAGATATTCACTTTCTACTTGCAATGCTTCAGGCCTGTCACATTTTCTGCTATCTCCAGTTTTTTGAGAGGCGCTGGTGCGGGGCAGGGGCACACAATGAGACCCAAGTGTCTGTTCTGCCTGGAAGATGTCCTATCTCACTGCTACTGCTGTGATTTCACATGCTGCCTTATTAAACATACACTCACTGCTGCCACGAGGAGGAAAAGACAAGTAAACTGCTATTCCTTTAGCAGTCTGTCTCTCAAATTGTACAAATCTCGGCAGAAGAAGGCTGCAATAACCAGCCAACATGTATGGTCTATGGTATATACTGTATATATAATTAGCAACCGCTTGTAGGAGATGAGATTTTAGATGTAAGGCACATGAAACATTGTCACGTTTGTGTGTGAAGGTGTTCTAATTATAGTTTTAATGATGTACTTTCACAGACTGCCTTTATAAGAGTGAGAAAACTGTGGGAAACAGTATAGCTTTGTCAGGATTCTGAAACTTTCAACATCAAAAGAGCCACTTTGACCCTGTTTAAACCAAAAGAAAGTCCCAAAGAGCCGTCATCGTATTTTTATCCACAAGCAAAAGCTTAGGCAGGCCCAGTCCTATTTCTCTCACTTGCTCTGAGAACACTTACTACGAGTTCCCTCCACAGTAAAGTCCCCTCAATGAGGCAAGTGCAAGTGAAGATTTTCCCCTAAGAAATGGGACACCACTAGCATGCAAATAAGCACTAAGCAGGTAAAAAATCACACTACCAAACAAACAAACAAACAAACCACTAGACGTTGGTTCAAAGGTTTTAAGCCTTAAATGACAGGTGCCCTTTGTGCCATGCCCAACAGCTCTAATGAAATTCATAAACTTACTTTTGGCGGAAAAAAAAAATCACCGTTTAAGGCTACTCTGAGCCCACCCCAAAATAAACCTCCCTTTATTGTTCATAATTTCCCAACAGAAAAGAAAGATCCAGATGGACCAAAATTGTTAGTTTCTTGCACACATTTATTTTGTCAATAGTTGTAACAGGGAACACACAGAGGCTCAGGGGCCGCTCCATAGACAGGGCAGAGTCTGATAGAAATCAGTCACTTTTTATATCATTTAAAATCGTCAGGAGAAAACTTCCTAAACATTGTTAACGTGAAATATAGTGGATAAATTGCTTCAACTCAAATTAGCATTGATCCTGCTAAACTCTGTATCCTGTTGACTCCATTTTAAAGAAATAGCAATAACCGTGGCCAAAACCTACTTTAAAACTATGGCAGTATTTTCCTGGCTCCAGGGTAGTAGCGCTGCAAAGACATTTTATTATGGTCCTACGGGATGTGCTGTCGGTCCTAAATATCCCTGTATAATCCGGTCTGTCGTACACAGTCCTCGGCACAACAGTCGACCCACAGCCACTCTAAAAACACTTTAATCATCAACTTTCCAGCCGTTGAAATGCCCAAAAACTTACCTTACCCATAATGCACTGCGCGGTCTGAGATGTGCAAAACGCTTACTAGCCTAGCAAACAGAACGTGTTCCTCACATCAAGCACAACATCGACAAGTCTGATTTCACCCCAGTCCAGTAGATGGCGGTATTACATTTTGCCTGTAAACTGCAATAACACCAGACAGAAGAAGTGCTATTTTCATTCACGTTGTCGTCAAATACTATTTTGAAACTATAACTGAACAGTCCATTGCGTAAACATCTAACTAACACATTCCAACACATTTCAGAATTTTTACAGGCTTATTTGCGAATATATACTTGTAATAATTGTCGTTTCCACTGGTAGCTGCCATCTTGTTACAGAAAATTGGCTGACTTTGAAAGGCATCATGGGATACTAACTTGGCCGCAAGTCTGGTCTAGAGCTGACTTGCTGCCGAGGGGCCTTTTTAGGGGAAGATAGGCACTTCCCCTTGCTCCCTAAAGTAAGATAAGATAAGATAGTTCTTTATTGGTCTCACAATGGAGAGATTAATTGTTACAACAGCTCTTAGGACAGGATCACACAAGGGGGGTGCAAAAAGTCAGGAAATGTGCCATCAAGAAGAAAAAAGGTTTGCAAACAGTAGCAATAATACTCCAAGATAATAAACTACATTTAAAAAGCTAGTACTGATCAAATAAAATCAGTAAAATCTAGGGGAAGGGCTCAAATCTAGGGCTAGGGTTTGAATTGATCTCTTTTATTGATAGTATGATGATAAGAAATCATGCATCACTGCCTACCTGCTGGCTCATACTACTTATATAAATAAACATTATAGGTTATAACTTTTTTCAGCAAAGATCAAAAGAGGCAGCATGAAGAGCACAGGTTTTATACCACTCCTTTCATTTAGAATTCTTTCAGATACACCGAGGACCAACCACGTTTCCTGAGAGTAATTCCAGATGCCCTCTGCCAATGCTCCCAACCTTTTTTTCTCACGTGAGACACATACTAATACTAATTCAATTCCGAAAGTGGACAGATCATGCATTATCGGTGCTATTCGACTGAGTACACCACACTGTAAACCCTGATTAGCTGGGATAAGTTAGACAAAGTGAGGAAAATCTTAAATTTGCAGAGTTATATAGGTTATATAGGTATAAAGGTTAAATGTACTTGACTAATCCAAAGATTAAATATTTGCTGTCACTTCATCATTTTGCAAACTTTAAGCAAAGTAACTGACACATTTCTAGCTAGGGTTCGTATTGGGTTTACAGTGCAGCATTGATATTTTACATTTTATCATTTAAAATATTGTCTATTTACTGATAACACAGTGGCTCTGAGACACATGGGGTAGGATTGGAGAGGAGTTTGCCTGGTGCTCCCACTACAAACTTCACCGCGTAGCTAGCAATGATTAACACAATTTGAGCACAGAACTGCTGAGAACTTGTCCAATATTGGATTATGGGCTTTAAAAATGTTGTGTTATGACCGGTGTTGTTGGGATTACTCCATAAAAGTAATCCAACTACTGATAACTGATTACTCTTCCTAAAAGTAATCTTGTTACTTCTTTGATTACTTCATCTTAAAAGTCATCTGATTACTAATTACTAGCTACTTTGGTTTAACAAAAGGATCAAGCAACAGCTGCTCAGAGCTTTGAAATCAACTTTATTAAAGTGTCAATCTTGCTTTGGCTGTAACTTGATTGAATAATGTTTACTGCTTAACACAAAATGAAATCAAAAACGGTGTAATGCATAAAATAAATGTACAGCAGCTGTGATCGGATCGGAGGCAGCATGTGCGACTGGGGAGGACTGTCTCGGACACTCGGACTATCAACACCGGATCACCTCAGGGCTGTGTACTTTCCCCCTGGCTCTTTTCTCTGTACACCAACTGCTGCACCTCCAGCCACCAGTCTGTAAAACTGATTAAGTTTGCGGACGACACCACCGTCATCGGGCTCATCTCGGACGGTGATGAATCTGCCTACAGGAGCGAGGAGGACCGGCTTTTGTAATAAAAATAAAATAAAAACGCAAATACGAAATTTTCGAAATGGGGGCGCTAAACAAGCTTTTTCGTTTTTGGCACTCAGTGTGTTAACATTTATTTACATTTTTTTTGTTTTGGAATACACCAACTGGACTTCGTTGTACTTGTTGCACTGACAATAAAGATTATTCATTATTCATTCAACATGACGCAATGTAGCTCAGGGAGAAAAGAGTGCTTCAGCAGTAGACAAAGAAACAACCAAGTGAGCAGAATTACTCAAAACTGCATGAATGAGATGAAATTCTTCTTCAGGTTTTGCTGAAGGAACATTAGCACTTGGTTTGAAGTTCAAAAAGATTTTGCCTAGATTTTGTAATGGATTTTTGTCTGAAAACAACAACCCATTACAATACCAAACCCATTATATCATTATGGCCAATTTAATCTAGGCCAGGTGCTATTGCTAGTACTACTGAAAAATTAGCACATGCAATTTCATAGTACCTGATATATCATTTAAAACTGTTTATATTATTGGTGGCACAAAGCTGATATATAAATGAGTTGGGGCTGGGACCATTTTGCGTTAATGGGAGACAAAAACCTCCTCCGCACCTGCTTTATGCACCTCTTTAGCTCGTATATAGCAGCATGGTTTCCCCCAGTTGTCGCCGTGTTGTTAATTGCTTAACAGCTTGTTGTCAGCGAATGTTTCACCCGCACAGTCACAGCAGCACTAATTCACTTTCTTTCATTGAGCCACGTGACTCGCACAAACCACCAGTGATTTGGGCAATAGTGCATACATTTGTACTACAGGTGTTGTGAGCCTCATCAATTTCCTTCAAATGTCACTTCAAAATAACTATACACTATAAAAAGAAATCTAGTATATTAGTTAAAAAAAAAAAAAAAAGAAATTGTATGCGCTTGATTTCAGTAACTAATTGAAAAGATTCTGCCAGTTTTTACACTTACTGTAAGTTAAAAAAAAAACAATCAAACAACAACATATTTTTTTCCTAATTTTAGAATAAAAAACTTCTTTTAATTAGGGCTAATACACTAATTTTAAGAAAATTGTACTCATTTCTAGATTTATTTTTGCAGTGTATAGTCTATTTTCTTTTACAAACATAATCGGGTTGAAGGGAGGGGGAATTGACTCATTAATATGTACTTTATCTATCCAAACTGAAATTGAAGTTGCGAGGGCCCCATGACATAATTCCGCTTAGGGCCCTGTGAATGCTTGGTCCGGCCCTGCGTTTGGTTCAAACAATAATAATAATAATAATAACTTTATTTGTATGACACATTTCATGTCAAAAACAACAATAAAAGCAGTCAGCATAATAAAAATACAATCCAAGGAATAAAATGGCTATTAATAAAACAGAATAAAAAAGATTTAAAACCAGATAAAATACTTTCAATTGCCATGTGCAACAGCAACAACTGTGTTTTCAGACCGGACTTGAGCATATTCAGCGTTCATCTTTATTGTCATTGCAACAAGTACAATGAAAATGTTGTAGTCCAGTTGGTGTCTTCCAAAAAATGTCAATAAATGTTAAAAGGCAATTAATTCTTTAAAATGACACATGACACACTTGGATAAAAACTGTTCTTAAATCTATTTGTCCTGGTCTTAATGGACCTGTGCCTACTCCTTGAAGGTGGTCATTGAAAGAGGGAGTGTCCTGGATGTGAGGTGTCCCTGATGATGGTTTGGGCCTTCTGTATAGCTCTGTCAGAGAGAGGAGAGGGCAGCCAGTGATCTTCTGAGCAGTGTTAATGATCTTCTGAAGCACTTTCCTCTGGCTGCATAAACCCTAAATGCAGCCTCACCATGTTTAGTCCTGACTCTAGGGACCAACAGGAGGCCCCTTCCTGAGGTCCTCAGGGCTTGGGTTGGTTCATATTGCTCCAGCATGTTGGCTATATATTTTGGTGCTAGACCAACAAACCAGCACAAGCGGCACAAGATGTTTGTAACCTCACAATACTGAAAAATATAGGATTGAGTAATGTAATGAATACACTTAATTTTGGCAAAGCAATTGTTTTCTAAATGCCCTAAAATTTCATAGAAAGATTTCTAATTATTGAGGTTTCACACATGCATTTAAACTGGAAATGTCACTTTGTTTGAGCTGAATAACTGGCGCAGGAGAGCTAAACTGTCTTGAAACCTGTTGAGTCGTTATATACTGTAAAAAAGCTATCAAAATTCATGGCAAGAAATCTTGACGGCACCAGCACTTCCTTATCCTTAATAAATACAGTATAACTATATAATTTGATCATTATGCTAGTCTTTTTTCAAAGTTATGAATAGTGCTGCTCCTCTGTTGAGAGGTATTATCTTGCTGACTGCAGAAAAAAAACAGCTCGTGTCCATCGCTCTTCCTCTGGACAGTACAATGTCCCCAAAATGCAAGACCGCTTTCACCAAATCGTCTCTCTCCTCTGTGGCTAAAGGTCAGTGGAATACTCAACTGAGATCCACAGCTGCACAAGGTCTCCTGCATTTGCACGTCTGACTAAGAAATGACTGCTTTCCCAACAAGACACATGTGCACATTACAGGGACGACTGTGGTGATGAAAGATCATTATGTAAATGTTTCCACGATGTTTCCTCCTTCCTCTCCTTCCAGAGAGGAAGGAGGGAGTAGGAGGGTGCAAAGTGAGAGTGAGTGAGAAAGATATGTCTGTGCATGCTGTACGTATGCAGAGTGCATGAGAATCGTTTTGGAATCATTATTGATCGATGGAACACAGGTTTTATGAGAACACCAACCTGCCCAGAGACTAAAGGTGTAAATTATAGCATTTTGTGCTTTGGAAATGTGCATCATTCCTGACATTATCTTGCTCAATGTACTGTTATGTACTATGGATCCAGCACACTAATTTAGGACCAGGATGTGCGTGTCTTTCTACTACATTACGTTGTTGTGTACTATCTCTGTACTTTTGTATACAAAAGCAGGCCATACCACATCATACTCAAAATTGGTATTCTAAAGTATTTTTCTCCCCAACACACCCTTTCTGGTTACGCTTTATAATGAGGGTACATGAATTAATCTATAATTCATGATTAATGTACGTATTACCTCATCATGAATTCCTGCATACCTTCATCATGAATTCATTACTTTTCATGATGAAATACTCATGAATTAACATAATGAATTCATTAAAGAACATGAATCATGATCATGATGAATTATTTGAGCAGAGGATACAGACGGGGGAAAGCACAAACCTTTGTATAAACTTACAAACAAAATCATCTCATCAGTAGTTATTCATGAGTTCATTATGATTTGATCACTTAAAGGGACTCAACGGAGGTTGTGCATTTTCATACTCGTGACTGCCACCTCTGGCCGTCTGCGTAACTGCAGTCTCCATGTTAAGCTGGTGAATGACTGCTGCCTCGGCCCGAGTGCGCAACTTTAGAGTGACGGTGCAGGCTTATAGCGGCAATTGAGTGGGATAGGTGTGGGCTCACAGTACAGCGCGGGACATTGCTGGAGCATGTAGAGGGTGGAAAATATATTATTTTTCAAATTTTAACTTCCGTAGAGTCCCTTTGAAGTAAAGTATGTTTTCCTGTGTTTAATAGAACAATTACAAACAAAAGAGCTGAAATTAATGTTCAAGGCATGAAATCATTTCCTTTTCTGGCATTTTGTATAACTACCCATATCAATTCAGTCTTATAAGTTTTCTTGATGTCTTTATATCTCATTTAAACTGCCTTAAACCAAGACAATATTCACCAAGTTGTTTAAAGAAGTTTAGAAAGAATGCCACATTTACAATGTGCAGTGCGAGTATGTCGACTTATCTTTGTCATTTAGTTAAAGCATCACAATCTTCATTTTATCAGTAATTCAGGTGTTGCTATTTCACATTAAACCACTTTTGATAAGGGAAAGCTAAGATGATTATGAAATCATGATGAACTGATGATGATGTTATTTGTAAGTTTATCCAAAGGTTTGTGCTTTCCCCGTCTGTATGCTCTGCTCAAAGAATTCATCATGATCATGATTAAGTACTCATGATCATTAATGAAGCAATAAATGAATTAATTAACTTTGTTCATTATTTCAGAAATATTTCATCAAGGAATGAACTCATTCATGATGAGGTCATGCAGGAATTCATGAAAAAAATTATAGAACTGTAAGGCATGCATAAAAATAGAATAAGATAGAAAAATCTAATAAAATAGTAATTTAACACAATATGAGACAGCAGTTAAAAACCAAACCAAAATCTGAGTTCATGTGGCAGGGTTTCCGCATGATATGGGCAATGCTCCTATCGTGTTGTTTTTTCTTTACTTGGGTGATTTGTTCACCCTTGGTATCGTGACATGTCCGGGGACCCACTGTGGCCCTTGCATCTAAAGGTTTTTCCAGTGGCGTGCAGTCAAGGCCAGCAAGGCCTTCTCTGATGGCCTAACTATTTTGAGGAAAAAAAGGTTTTAAAAATATATAATAAAATTATATTATTGTCATGGCTTATTATATATATTATTTGTATTTTATAACGTTATATTGTCGTCCAAAGCGATTTTTTCCGCTCCGTGTTGCCGAGGGCGGAGACTTCTTTCTGCGCCCTCGGAGTTGACTCTGAAGGCTTTTCTCCGTATATCACAGCGAGGGATCCTGTAGGCGTGCCCTCCAGCCAAGCAGACACGAGAGGTATAGCGACAAGAGGGCCCTCTAGAGGGCTGTTGCTGACATCACAGTCTTTGATTGGCTGTAACCTCTGGCAACCTGATGAGCGCTAACAAGAGTCACATCTCCCAGCTCTGGTCTAAGTTATGGTTATTTTTTATGTAGAACTGTCGTAAGGTGAAGAATACTTTAATCTGATTCAGGATGTAATCACCAACCCATTTTATAGAAGACCTTTGCAAGAAAAGTCATATAATTTGCGTGACATTGAATAGAAGTTAGTTTGAGTCCGACAAAATAATGGACTATAATATAAGTT
>OMNZ01020742.1:0-10537 GCA_900303255.1 Lesueurigobius sanzi | reverse complement strand
TGTTTTCTGTTTGCATAGAACATGGAGGGCAAATGTAACATTTGTGCCAAAAATTAACAAATCTATGGGGTAACGTTGAACATTGTTGTTGTTTTTTAAATCAAAAATGCAAATATATGGGGAATAAACACAGATTGCACATAGAAGGTCAGGTTTATAGGCTGTTATGTTCATAGAATCATATATTTGTGGAATACTAATCAAAAAAGTGGTTACAGTAAAAACTGTATGAATGTTAATGTGAAATTAACCTGGTCTTACCATACCCTCGTACTCATTTCGTACAGAAATGAGTATGAGGGATCGTCACAATTGAGCTCCATTTTCAGGTGGGAGGGGTCAACTCCTTTTAAAGTTTGAAAACGATCGGATTAATTATGACATTCATGAGATTAATCAATCAATCAATCAATCAATTTATTTTTGTAACGCCCAATATCATAACAGAAGTCATCTCAAAGGTCGGTATGGACAAAAACAAATCAATATCAGACATCAATAATGATCAAAAATAAGTCACAAACGAATGAAATGTCTCGACCAGATGTAATGTCCCGTGAATAAGTAAATCACTTAGAGTAACAAGCTTAGAGTATCCCCCATCCTTAGACCTTCCTCTGCGGCGAGGAAAAACCCCAAAAAAACAGAAATCACATGGTAAAAAAATTGAGGAAACCTCGGAGAAAACCAATTTAAAGGAAGGATCCATTTCCCTTGGACGGATGGGCTAGTGGTGAATTTTGGTCGACCAATCACGATTCAATATTTTAATAGTTTGACAGCACTAATATATATCTATCCAAAATGAAACAGTTGCGTGGGCCCATGACATGGTTGGTCGTAGGGCCCTCGATTGCTTGGGCGGGCCCTGCGCAGGAGACGGACACAAAGCTCCACGTGTTGCATTTCAAACGTAGCACATAAATGAGCCATAAGCTGAACTTTTCAAGAAAGAAATAGCCGTATTTCTATAGTTTCCTGTTCCCTCCCCGCACATGTGTCGGGTTGAATTGCTGTCAGCGCCGTCGTGGCGTATTTAAGTGACACTGTTGACTGTGTGAGCGGATTGTAAGTCTTTTTCTATGGAGAGGTTTGAATAATGCATAAACACACCGCACCTGAACCCTCCATCACGGCACCACTGGCTGCGATTACAGTGATGTTTGCTGAGAAGTGTCACTGCTGCTTACACAGTGCGGCTCTATACGCGACACTTCATGTTTTCTAATGGGACTTTTTCCTAATGTTGTTATTGAAACCACTCTAGAGGCAATTTTAAGAGCGGTGTATGACGAGATGAGACGGAAATATGCTGCTGCATCAACTCAAACTTCCACTGCCACCTGTGGGACATTTTAACATTTGACAAGAAGAACACAGTACATGTGTGGTATTGTTTAATGCGAGAGACTAGGGAAAGCATTTGAGTTAAAGCATATCAATATGACACTTTTGTTATTGCTTGTGTAGGCTCTCAGTCGTACAGGAGTTGTCTTCAGTTTTCATCTGTACTCTGTAGTTGAAGTGTAGGACGTTTCGCTCTTTATCCAAAGAACTTTGTCAGCAAATTAGCAGAAGTCACACGGTTGTGGGTCTTTTAAGAAGAAACCAATGGGAGGAGTTAACCTCTAAGTGCTGTTATTGGGTTAGGGCTATTGTTATTGTTGTTACTGACATGAATATGAGAAAACAATGGATTGGAAGTTGTCTTTCAAAAGTACATATATTTTTGGCCATGCTTATATTTATGGGTTTATTTTTTTGATATATTAGTTACAAATATTTGTTCAGAGGGGATTTGGGATATTTTGTTTAGTTTTAGAAAAACAAAAAATGCGTATTGAAAAGACACGCTGAACAAAGCTTCAAAATATTGTAAAGTACTGGACTGGAGAGTCTTGGAGTCTGTATGAGCTACTTACAGGAACAGGCCACTCTTTTCCATCCTGAGATACATGAGCTTTGACGAGTTGATGCGTACCTGTCTTGTCTTTTGGCGTGCCCTCAGTCATGCACAAAGACCAAAGATGTTATTAGCATTCTTAGCCTTCTGAGCAGTCTTAGAAGTCTAAATGCTAACAACATCTTTGGTCATCACGGTCAAAAGACAGGTACACATCAACTCGTCTAAGCTCAGGTAAGAACATATCTCAGGATGGAAAATAGTGGCCTGTTCCTTTAAGTGGAGATGTTGTCACAATTTGAGAAAAGATGCATTTTGAGAAAATGGACACTGAAGATACAATTTCCCATATAGTTCTATAGATTAATGTTGATTCAGTGGAATAATCACACTCCTTATTGTAAAGATTAGGTCATTTATTTGTTTCCAGGTGAAAGTTTATATGCAAAGCAAACAAACTGGCCCAAAATATTAGTATCTCGACGTCCCTCTGCATTAGGGTTTCACTCTATCAGCAGCAGAAAGATTTGATCCAACGACCTACAATTTTCATGGTGTGAAAATGGGATCATGCAGGTGTAGAATCACAGCCAGACTTCTGTACCTTGGTAGTGTTCGTTCACGTACGTATATTATATTCAATTTCAACTTCTGGAAATAACAGTTGGTATCTCTATCTGCCGGGGTCAGTCAATTCTTGCTCCTGTGAAGATATCATGGAGGAATGACGAAGGAGACTGAGTCAGTGTGTATTTATTTCAATTGCACTCTGCTGTATACAATTTCCTCAAAGCATCAAAACCTATAGGGCAAGGTTTAAGCTACGTATCTTCTACCTATTGAAGCATTTTCGACCTAAGTAATCTTTGGCTTGTTGCAGCCTGGAGACTGATGTACCGTTAGCTGTCTATAGTCCACATTCTTAAAGAAATATAAAGATACCTAAAAGATTCATTCAACGGGAAATAAAAATATGTTGTAAGATGCAGCAAATATTATGTTTGAACGTGTGAAAAAAGCTCATTTGCAAAACCAGATAAGTGCCATTGACAAAAGACTGCATATGCTTGAACATTTTCTCTTTCTGTAGCAGTGTTTTTAATGAACACATCTAATTTAGCACATCAGAAATATTAAATCCTTTGTTATTGATCAAATTGGTTCAACTTTAGTTCACCTGAAGAGTAATAAAAATGTTTGCAAGAAATTCAAACCGGAGATATCTGTCTTTGCCCTATTTTAGATAGGGCACAATTACATCCACAATTACACGATGCATGCAATGAATCAGGAAATTGGATGAAATGAGAATCCACTATTTACTGTTTAACTCAATATTGTGGTGAACTGGATGTGTGTGTGTTGTGGTGCGCTCTGGGCTGTGTTTTTTTTGTTTTTTTCTCAGCGTGTGGGCGTGGTGTGAACAGCGTGATGGCGGCGCTCTCCGCAGCGAGCCAGAGGAGCATAAGTCTTTCATAATGTCACTGTGATTCTTTATTGTGACTGCGGCCCCTCGGCCCCGTGGAGAGGACAGCTGCACGCCCATCACTCACCGTGTGCAGTCATTGCTTCATAATGCTCTCTGCACAGGTATACAAGGGGAGTAGGCGCACAGGAAGTTGAATGAGGTGCCATTTATGTATTTATTCCTGACATTTTGGTGCCAAGATGTGCAAACGCTATAGTAAATAACTTGTTCATTGTTCAAAAAGGCACGATAGATTGGAAAGCTGGATGCACAGTGCTGTAATGCAGACTTCTGAATCCCCTGTGGATATTCTTAGTTAGAAAATCAGCTGGTCCAGCAGGGATCGGCAACATTCAACATCAAAATAGTCCCTACAGCACCCTAAAGGCTCATTTTAAAACATAGCCATGTTTGAATGAAGGATTTTATACTGTACAACCATCAAGAGCGCCTCAGAGTTTGTTGGTTGGCTTTGTCCACCTGGCTGGCTGACCTGTTACCAGTCACTACAGCCCATCTCCAAACCAAAGGAGAGTATTGAAGAGCCACCAGCCAACAGTATTTTGTCCTAAAGATTTTTTTTAGGCCAAATAGCCCAGCCCTACCTGTGACCAATCACATTTTTTGGTGATTGTTTTGGTGTCAATGTTGGTAAGGACCCTACAACCCCCAGCAAAAAAAAAATATATATAAACTTCACTTGGTCGACCTGAAATAATGGTCTCCATTGTGCTGATACAAACCTACGCCCTCGCTATGTGGAGTCATTTCATATTCCCCTCGAGCAACAAAGGATTTCAATTAACACTTTATTGTATTTATCAGTGTAATAAAAATTCTATAATCCCATCAGCGGAGGCTAATATAAGCCTTCACTTTTACTTCTCAAACTTTCTTTCCAGCAATCCAAACTTTAAATAAATTCATGGGCCATTTCCAGCAAGCCGCGGTTTAATAAACCGCTTTCCTCAGGGACATCGGGCTTTTAAATATTCACTAAAATATTGTTTTATCAAAGTTCTGATTAAATTAAAAGAGTTTCACTTCGTCCGTCTGTGGCTTGGAGCAACGAGAGGAAGTGTGATATAACGGAGGAGCTGGCGATGAGACAAGTAAATATCTGTGCTGAAGAACACTTGGAAATGCTGTACATTTGTGTGACATTGTTTTCTTTCCTATAGCAAAGTAATGTGCTTGACCAGTGTGTTACATGAACGTGGCGAGGCGCTGTGTCGACTGCTTTGTTTTCACACTGGGCTCTGGCGTTTGATCACAGTCAACATCGTTTTTCTCTTTCTTATGGACATCAAAGACTCCCTCGACAAACTGAGTCTCTTCAAAGAATCTATGTTTGATCCAGTGCAGTTACTAACAGGACGTGTTGTTGTGTCCTTGTGCCAGACACTCGCCTTGACTGTGTGGATGTGAAGAGTTCTATTGCAAAAACAGATATGTGCCATTGAAAAACATCTAAGGCTGCAAATGTCTCTTTAACCGCTTAAACCCCAACACCATTTGGGTCCTATAGGGTTTAAGAGGTTCATTAATGGTATTTTAATTATTGTATCCATTTCAGCTCCAGTAACGTGTTCTGAATCACATACACACAATTTTATTACAGTATCAACTATACAGCACAGTAAGATTTTTTTTTTTTTTTTTTTTTTTTAATGTGTGTGAATATCTGTTTAAGTATACTTTCTTTTTGATCAGGCCAGTTTTTGGACTACTCTGGAGATGTCTGCTTTTGCAACTGAACTCTTCTTCGTGTGTTCTGTGATGACTGGTGCTGTTTGGAGAATGGAAGTCACAAATTACAAAACAGTTGTCGATGGTGTAAGGATGGATGGATTTCACATTGTTTGGACATTGTGTTTGTTAGTTTCACGGATTCGATGGATGTGAAGCCCTTTGAGGCAACTCTTGTTTGTGATATTGGGCTATACCAGAAGTAATTCATTGATTGAAAACAGAACAGAGCGATTAGCAACACAAATACTAATTACACTGCAAAAAGTGATGTCTCGATGAGCTACATTTGCTTGAATTCAGAATATTTGATCTTATTTTGACTCATTTTGACCAAGTCTTTTTGCACTTACAGTAACACTTGTAGTTAAAATTAGATAATAAATCTACATTTACTTGAAGTGATGTGCTTTTTCTTATTGTACGTGCAAAATACTTGTTCCATTGGCTGATAATTTTACCTAAATATTCTGAATTCAAGCAAATTTAACTTATCAAGATATCACTTTTTGCAGTACACTAAAGGGAGAATCTTTTTCAAAAAGGCACCACGTCTACAAATCAATGTTTGACTTCTGTGATATTAGTTTAAACATTGAAGGGTGTCTTGCATAATATGAGTCAATATTTAAACGTTCAAATAATAAATTAAACTCCTCACCCACACAGTTACTATCGACATTTCTATCAATTCCCTTACGTCTGCTGACTACTTTTACAAGTCAGTTATTACAAATTATCACACAATAGATACTTTTCTAATTTGTATGAACTGGTCCTTCAGAGTTCCTTCCCCTTTGGAGCCCATAAACAGTGTGTTGAATTTATGGCTGCGTACTGTGTAGTGCAGGGGTGTCCAAACATTTTTCACAGAGGGCCACATATTGACACATACAGCATGAAGGGCCACAGATCCGCGGTCAGTGCATCCAAACATCCAACTAGGTGTCTTTAAGAGAGGTCTAAACCGTGTCCCACACTTTATTTAGGCCCTTGGAGCCATAATGCTAGCTCTGGCTCACAATAAATGTTACTTTTTGAGCTATGAAGTGTGTGGGATTATTAAGATTGCAGTAAGATTGCATTGTACCTATGTTCCCCGACACAGATGTTCTTCACACAGAGATGCATGTAACAACTGCCAGCGCTGATTCTGTGTCAAATGAAAATAGTGCGCGGCTCAGGTCGGGTTCGTGCATCGGAAAAAATCTATGAATTAGCCGCATCGTTGTTTGTAAACATTCCGGGCTAATGCCGCATTCATGAGCAATAAGAAAATGTATGTGATGCTTTATAAAACAAACAAAGCAAAGTTTAGCTTTTGAGATGCTAACACCAAATGTAAATGGTTAGCTCTGTTAAATGCTAATTAGTGACGAAAGACAGTTTATATCTGGTAAAATCAGAATCCACTTTTTGACATAGAAAGCACATGAACACAACTGGGAACAACGGACTTCCATCTGGGGAAAACAAGTTCCCCAGTTCACATGAACGCGGCATTAGCTGGAGGCGGAAAGCTAGCTCCCCATCCATTTCCATTGTTGCTGTTGTGTACAGATGAGCTGGTGGGCGGGACTATGATGCTCCATAGGCCACACTGTTCATGGCGTGAGAAAAAAGTAGTGGCTTATACCCCGGAAATTACGGTAAACTGTATCATATACAGTATTTACCAATAGAAACTAAATGACTACAGTATTAGACCTCTATATAATGGATAAGATTTGTTTTGGCAAATAAAGCAGTAGTGTGCTTTGCGAAGCTTGTCAAACTGTGTCGTTGTAACACTGGACATTTCAAATACATTTAAAACAAATTACCTTTCCTTTTTACTACTAAAGTAATATCATGTTGTAGTTTTTGTATATGTTGTGGCTTTATCTGTCACTAAAATGTGTCTCTCTGTTGGCCTGCTAATGGGTTCACTGTTATTGTATTAACCTTTATTTCAGAAGAATTCACAGTAAAACAGAGGGACGACTTTCAGACTCACGAGAATTAAATCCTGGACCAACACTCTTGCTATTTGAAACCCCAACACACACTCAGTCAAAGGCTCTTCTTGACTAAATCCAATAGCTTTCCATCACCGTTTTTGTTTAGAGAGAAGCGAATGGAAGTTTGAACAGAGGCCTTTGTTTTCCATGTCAAACAGCTGGGCCACGGACACAACAGCCTGGGTTTGTTTCCACTATCAAAAGACTTGAGAGAATAGGGCTTTATGAGGAACTGTGCTGCGCTGCATAATTACAAGTCATTATGCCGGTCCCGTGCTAACAGCTCATCACACAAATGTTGGGAATAATATCGACTTTTCGACAGACGGAGTAATTGGCAGAATTCCTGTCAAACGCACACAAAGACAGTGTGATCTTTTTTTCTTATAATACGGAGTTGATGTTGGGCTTAAGCATATCCATTTTGTAATACCTCCCTGAGCAGTGCTAAGCCGGGGGGTAGAGAATTATATTTGGAAAAGACAACACACAGGGCTTTTGATTTTGGCTCAATTAAAAGTAAAATGAACACAATATATAATGCATTTATACAAACCAACTGTTGGCTCGGGTCGTTGATGTCATCCCCAAAGATTTGCGAGGTGGGGAGAGGGTGAAACTACTTGCCCAAAAGCAAACCTACAGGATTGAAACCTTAAAAGCCACCAAGCTCCCGGGGCTCAATGAGGACAGTGATTTCTCTGTGTAAATATATGTATACAGTATATGCGTGAAATATGTTGCAAGTTGCTCTATGTTTTGAACTCTACTCATGTTTGTTTATACATGGTGTTATTCCATAGATGGTACTTACACCATACTGTATGTCTCACTCTGGGTTCTTTGTGTGTATAGATAAGTGTGTATAAATAGCTGTGTTAGTTGTATGTGCTGTTTGTGGTCTCACATGTGCATGCTCAAGTCATGTGACAGCTCTCACGCACCTGATGAAGACCACTCTAGGGCTTCATCAGGTCTAGGTTGTCCCACATTTAAATAAAACGGACTTTGTGCCTCGGACTTGTTGGCTTGTTGGTATTGCCCTGGGAGAGTACCTTCACATATCCTCACTGCAAATAGGGTTTGTAGCCTTCTATGTTAGACAATATATTTAGACTTTTTGTTTGATTGTTGCTTTTTTGAGCCTTTTCCTTTAAAACCAGTTGAAAAGTTAAGCTTTCTAGTTGAGTGTTTTAATGTACCTTTAAGAGTTCACGTTTATGTTAGTGTGTTTTTAATCTTGAGAAGAACTAGAGACAAAGTGCTCGGGAAGTCAGTACCACATAAAATATAGCTATTTGGGGGAAGGGGAAGTACTCCTCCCACAGTGTTAATTCTCTATTTACATTTTCTAAAAAGCTAGTGCATATTAAAATCATTTAAAACAAATTGCTGGTTCCTTTCACGCGTATCGGCTCCAAACAAGCCTTTTTCAAGAAGTAAAAGCCCAGCGACTATGTCTCCTATACCTGTAGAGGAACAATTGGATGTAATCTTGGATGTTTATTTTTAAGACGTGGCCAAAAGGACTACCGATGAATGTTAGCTTAATTTAGCTAACTCTGGCACATTTGCACAGTATACTGTTGATTTGTGGTCACTGTCCCTTTCTAAATAAATAAATACATACATACAAATAAATGTACTTATTCAATGCTATACAGTATCACACGTACTTTGAACACCATGAATGGTTTTGGATAAGTTTGTTGAGAATAAAGAAATTAGAGCACGCAGAGAGAAAACAGACACAGGGAGAACAAGAATAGTCACAAATGTGGGGTAATCCAGTTACATTTACTCATATAATATAAAATATGTAGTTGATCTGTGTAAGTTCCTTTTTTGAAGTTCTGTTCCAAAGGTATTTGTGAAATTCAGCAAAGCGGTGTATGATTTTGTGGTGTGGACTTGCGTGGCCAAGGGTTACAAAATAATTGCCCAATTTGGCGCTTGCTCCAGCGGATGGCACCCGAGGCAGACGTCTAGTTCGCCTATGCCCAGAGCTGTCCCTGAATAGAACTTGGGCGCTTCTTAGTTAGTGGCAGAAAAGCAAAGCTCTGCGTTATGGAACTTTTAAGATTTTAGAAGCAAAAGGGATCAGCTACAGTATGTGGTAACTACTGACCATAGCACGGATATTTTACAAGAAAGAAAAATACCAAATACTTGAAAATACAGGAAAATGTGTTTATACTACAACTTTTGCATACACCTTGAATTTATGATTGTGTCTTGTATGTTCATGAGTTACCACAATCTGATATCTTTCTTATAAACTCTTAAAATAATAACTTTTTACAACTTTTTTCCACCATCACAGTGACTCCACATGCAATACTCTTTTTCTTCTGTTGATTATACCGATATGTTTTAAAAGTCTGCTCCCCTTTTCATTCATACAATCACACCTTCAGCTTCATAACCGGTCCACGGGAAGAGCTCATTACAATAGACGAGTTCAAACGGGCTGTTTTTAGACACGTTCATTAAATATGACTGAGCGGAGCACGTATGAAGCTACAGAGGCCTGTGCCAGCGCTCTCTCACACACCGCTCCGTTAATATATGCATAAAGCCATCGTATTTAAAGATACAGTACATTATTGATGGGGCTGAGGGCCGTGAGCCGGAGAGGAGCGCTTTTGAACTGGCTTTAAATGTGTTTTAGAGGCACTTGATGTCCAGATTCCGACAGATTTGAGGTGTCAGATGTATGACCAGAGAAGTGTGGAAGTCTCTTCATGTTTGATTTGAGTCGACTTTGTTCTGGGGATCTGCAGCCGTCCTGTTCAGCTCATTCCCTCTCCACAAATTTGTACTTTTCTACCAAACGCTTTTACTGCTACTATTATTGCTGCTTTCTTGTTCTCCTCCTCCTCCATCTTCTTCTCCTCTTCCTCCTCCTTCTTCTCCTCATCTTCCTTCTCTTCTCCTCCCCATAATCATCCCCTTCTTCTTCTTCTCATCCTTCTCCTTCCTCTCCTCCTAGTTTGTCTTTTTCTCCTCCTCCTTTTTTCCTCCTTCTCCTCTTCCTCCTCCCTCTTCTTTTCCCCCTTCTCTTCTTCCTCCTCCTCTTCTATTTCTACTTTTCCTTCTTCTTCTTCCTCCTTCCCCCTTCTCCTCCTCCTCCCTCTCTTCTACTTTTCCTTCTTCTTCTTCTCCTCTTCTTCCTTCTCTTCTCCCCATAATCATCCCTTTCTTCTCAACCTTCTCCTTCTTCTCCTCCTACTTTTTCTTTTTCTCCTCCTTTTTTTTCCTCCTTCTCCTCTTCCTCTTCCTCCCCCTCTTCTTCCTCCTTCTCCTCCTCCTCCCCCTCTTCTACATTTCCTTCTTCCTTCTCATCCTTCTCACTAGTCTTCTCCTCCACCTCCCCCTTCTTCTTCTCTTTCTCCTTCTCCTCCTCCACCTCTTCTT
>OMNZ01020737.1:0-10182 GCA_900303255.1 Lesueurigobius sanzi | reverse complement strand
AATTGTGGGGGGGGGGGGGGGGGTTATGGACCATTTTAACAGCTTTTAAGCATGTTACATCATTTTCCTCTCGCTTAAAGCCTTTTTGCGCATTTTGGAGTAAACTTTGAACTTTCCTCAGTGACTATTCTCCTCCTGTTCACTGCAAACCCCTCAAATGGGTCTTCGTAACCAGGAAATGCTTTCTTTACTTTACGATCTCTGGCAACACTTATCCCTCCATTGCAGCGCAACAAGAGGCAAAAACATCCAACGAAACTTCACTACTACACTACTACACTACACACATGAAACAAAAAGTGTTTCTCATACTTTTTTACACCGATGACCACTTTCTGCCCCATGTAATTCAGGTGCATTTCCAAGTATACGAAACATGAACCGTTTCCCATGTGTTTGTGCCACAGTTTTTTTGGGCAAAAATCGTCACTTGTGTCGCCCACTCGGCTGACGTGCTGATTCTTGAGTCCATTCAAGGTGCATTGATTCAAAATTGACTGAAAAAAGGTCCAATTGAGATTCAGTTCAAACCTTAAAGAGTTGTTCAAAAGAGCCGATTCGGTCATGTCAAATCATTATCAACTATTAATTTAGGCATTGATACTTAAATGTAGGGAAGCACCACATTACATGCATAAATGAAACAGACTACAGGGGAGCCGATGTTTTTTCATGAGGTAACAACCTGCTAACCTAAATAAAAGCTATAACAAAGTAGTGTAACACGTGGTGGGCCCTTTAAGGCAGTGGAACAAGGGGAGGGGGGACTTCCTGCTGCAATATCCAGGTCAGGACCAAATGATGTCCCAAAGGTCGGCGGAGGATTGAATGAAGAGGCTGTTAGTGAGGTTTTGTGTCAGCAGAATAGACAATGTGCAAAGTAGTCAGGGATGGAAGAGGGGCTGAACAGAATGTATGCATTTTGGTTTGTATCTGATATGTTAAAGATTATCTGTGGAAAAACAAAACCTTAAGAAATCATAGAGAGTAGACTTTTTAATTCGGTTTGAATTTCAGAGAAGTTATAGTGTTATACTGTGCATGAGACATCAAATTACCCTTTTCTTTAATAAAAACTGAGATTGGAAAAGGTAATAAAGCTCATGAATGGGAGTGGATTGTAATTTTGCGTCCAGGACGTGACACTTTAAGTGCCAGCTGCTAATATAACAGCTCAATGTCATATTTTACGGTTGCGCATAAACCTTTACGAGAAAATGTCTTATCCTAACGAGTGGTATCAAATTCTATTACCTTTATGAGCTGAAAAGGGCGCGGTTCAGAGCGTTCTGACAGGGTTTATGTCAGTACAGTGGACTCACCTTGTTCCCCAAGGCTTTCTTAGGAGGAAAGTTGAAGGTGTCCACTTGAGGAAACTGTTGCCGGAGATGATTATGGAGCTCTCTGAACTCGGTGTAGCGTCTGTAGACGTTCCACTCGTTATCCAAGATCCGGATGTAAACCTAGAAATGAAACAAAGAGGCATTGTTATTAGCCATCTAATCAGGCAATACAATTAGCACCAGCCATTTAATAATGTAAGTCCACTAGGAGAATCAGAATCAGAATAGAATTTATTGCTATTGTCAATGAAGATTTCACACTGGGAATTTTCTTCGGTGTTCTCGTGCAACATGAAACATAAACTTGTAATAATGATAAATAATAAAGTATAAAAATATTAGCTATGAAAATTTGTCGACACATTTTGTACATTTTTCACCCCTAGACCGCCATTGAGTCATTTTCTGGCCGCAAAGCGTAAAAGGAACTTCGGGGGTCAATGTTTTCAAGCTTTCACTTCACCCCGAGGGAGAAGAAGACGCTAAAGCAACAGGCAGATGAGGGGCAGAGGAATTTACAGAAAAGATTACTCTTGAACGGAACAATCCAAAGCACATTTCACAGAAAATAAAGCAGTTAAATCATGAACATGTCGCTGTGTGTAACATGGCAGCGGCTCTAGCTCGCCGCGTCTAGCGCAAAAACCTTTATGTACATTTAGCATGTCGACGCTATAAACGTAGTAATGCATAATGTTTGTAGCTCTTCTGAAACTTGCAGTTTTAGTTCTTCTTCTTCCAAAGCAGTGTTTGGTGATGTATATTGTTTGCTTAGAGGTCATTAAAATACGACAAAGAACTAAAGCATATTGACAAAATAGGGCTATTTTGTTTTTGCCTGTTCGAATCCATCCGAAAGTCTGTAATCTACTGGTTTGTCATTTATATTCCCAGCCAGTCCAGTTATTTTCACTTACAGCGACCATCCAAGAAGTGAAAACGTCTGTGTCTGGAGATGTGTCTTTGGTGCCACTATTTCTATGGGCCATTAGTCGTTTTATTCAGCCTCATGAAAGATATGGAGAGCAGGCCGCGGAGGAAAGATGAGCCTATTACTGAGAAGAGAAAGATAGAGCCGCCCTGTATTCTCCAAAAAGATGGATGGCTTTTCATATTCCGGTTTTTGAATAGCAAACGACATACATTCAGGCATATGAAGGTGCAATTTGGGTTTAAAATTAACAAAAGGTGGCCAAGATGGGGTAGAAAACAACTAAAAAAAGCACCAGAAAGATTATTTGAGAGTACATAAAAGCCATTGAAGCCAAGTGGTGCCAGTCAAAGCCTCTCTGTGGAGTTGGCGGGTCAGGCAGAGTTGAGTGAACACAAAAGCTGTTATCGTAGAAGTGCTGGGGTTAACACTAGGAGCGAGCTGACCAGAGCACTGGGCCGCTGAGCCGAGGCGGACCATTGGAGCAAGTACGACCGGAGGGCATCGCCAGAAATGCAGGACTATTTCCGCTCCTCTAATACAGCCTCATGGCCATGAGTGGGATTATTCTCCTTGGATTTATAAGCACTTGTTGCACATGTTCTAAACAGAAATAAAGACTTCCAAACTTTTGCCATTACCAACTAGGAAGCAGCATATAAAACCACACTGGATCAAATTTCTCCCACTGTGTATGTATGTTTTAAAATGTTTTGTTGCTCTTATATAACCTGGATTGTTCTGCTAACATACCATAACCTATAATCTACTGCATAGGATAATAATGTCAACTAAGTAAACTTTATTCAACCCTTAATGCATCCTTTTTCAAAAGCCAGTCTTTTGTCAGCACGAGCCTCCCTGCTGTCTAGGTTACCATAACAATGACATATGGTCGAAATGAGGAGAGTGACATTTTGGACAGCCATTAACAGAAGACTGACAGCTGTGGCTTTGTTAGCTTCCCCCAAAAGTCCCATTCTTTTGATTTTTCAGCGGCGGCGGTCTGGTCGAGACAGCTGCAAACTTATCAAATACTTTCCGAGATAATAAAAAGTCCACCAATTAGTCTATGTTCAGCTTCACCACACGCATAAAGCCAATTACCAAAAACGCATTTGATTGAATATTTCAACCAAGCGGTAACCAAAGACTGAGAAAGTATCCTCTACAACAGGGGTTCCCAAACTTTTTTGGGCGCGACCCCCAAAATGAACATCTGAACGACTCGGGACCCCACTGTAAAAAGTAACTTCCTTTTGTAACTATTTCCAGCGAGAAAACTATGTATTATTGCATTTTTATTTAGTTAATTTTGTTATTTGGGCCCAATTCACAAATATATGCTGTCAATTACATTGACAAACACTGTTGTTTTGTCTTTCTATTTTATCTTGAATTCATCTGGGGACCCCCAGGTTAGGGCCTCGCGACCCCCACTTTGAGAACCACTGCTCTACAACAGTGGTTCTCAACTGGTCTCTATAAATTACATGATGTTGCGAAACTTTTACAATTTACTTTATGGCTAGTGTAGTGGTGCGGGTACCTATGGTGACTTCTCCCTGGCAGTGTCGCTTGACTGAATGGTGGAAAACCCGGAGATGAGTGACAGCCCCAGTTGACACGAGGGGGCAGACGAGGAGACTAATGGACCTGTCATCAGTGCACTTTCTGTTTGACCTACACCGGCTCGGCTCAATTTTCTGCAAGTCAGCGCGTTCCCGCGGCCTGTGTTATGGCTCGCTCGCACTTCGGGATCTGAGAGAGATGACCCACTAATCTGGACAAGCGTGGGCCAGGGGCTGAGGCAAAGGAGTGGAAACTAACTGTTTGCTTCGTCTTTATGAAAATGTCATACATACTGGAGTTATTAATTGAGCTTTGTGCAGTGGTGGGAAGACAAGGCAGAAAAGGAAACGTTTGTAGGTATTTGGCTTTACTTAAGTAGCTTTTAAACGTTAATTTATGCATTGACCTCACAATAATGAAGTCTGAAATCACCAGTAGTTCTTTTCTTCAGCTCTTCTTAAGTACATTATTTGTTCCTGTATCTGTATTTTACGTACAACAGTTTGAGTACTTCTTCACAATGCGATTTTGGGATATTGATCGTGAAGGAAAATTTCCAACAAGAAAGACGTTGAAAATAGAATAAAAAGACACTTTGAGATAAAACTTTTATTTTTTTTAATCCAACAACAGCAGCTATGTAATCAATATCAAAAAGAGTCAGTTATTGTACGACACAATAAGCCCAAACTAAAATGTCTCATTTTTGTGCTCACCGGAGCAAATCATTTGACACACCGTTTGAAAATATTCTATAATAGTGTCATCCTTCTTCAATATTTTAGAGATTGCAAAAGGATGTGACAGGCACAGTAGAATGTATCTGTAATGCATCTGTAATACAATGTAATGCATTTTAAATGGAGTTCCACAGGGGTCGTATTTAGGCCCGCTACAGTTAAACCTATCTGCTAGTCCAGCATGAAGTACACACAAGTACTGTAATAGAAACAGAAAACACATACTGTAGGTGAGATTGCTCCTTCATTGGCACCAAAATCCCAACTTCTTAAAATTAACAAAATTAAAATAACAAACTCGCAAATCTATAGCAGATCAACAAGAGCACACATGTGAACCATTTGATTTTGTCGAGGCAAAAAATTGTACAAGTACACACTGCCCTTATCTCCACAGCGGGACATCTGATTATTTATTCCATAGGTTCTGCTACAATGTTTCAGGTTTGAGCTCACATCTTCCATATGTTCCACTCCGACGCACCGCTGAACAAAGTCACGATATCAAACACTTTTTCTCACATGCAGATGCAAATTGCCTCACGGCTCTAACTTTTTCATTAACACGGTTGACATTTTATGCAAAGTAAATCAACTAAAATAATACAAATATGTTTGTTTTGTATGAGACCATTAAATGTCTGAAGATGCTATCAGCGCTGTGGGATCAGAAATTTTCCCACATCAAAAAGCTCCATGCATACGGCGGTATTAGGCTGACGAGATTAATCCACTTGGCACACTTATTTATGGTAACGCATTAGCCCCTGCGCACGGCTACCCGCTCCGTGCGGATGATCAAATAGACAGTTATTATCCAGAATTTTGGCCAAACTGAAGCACGTTTTGAGTGCATTATTGAGGCTTTAAACCTATTAAATTGTGAAATGTCTTTGTTAAGGATAGACAGCGTTCCCATTCTTTACATGAAATTATTTTCCAGGTCATTTCCAGGTTTTTCCAGGACATTTTAAAGTAAAAATGGGGTACCATTTTCAGTGAGTAACAGGGAAACAGGGGTCTGGGTGTCCTCCCCCAGGAAATTTTATTTGAAAAAAGAATGTTTTTGTATCTTCCAGAACATTTAAGACCAGATTTATGTCAATCATGTGGCTCCTATATTCATCTATTCTTGAAAAAAAATGTATGTATAAATTAGGTTGAACTTCACCTATGAACAGAAAAGCAAAGCGATTATGGACAAAATATTTTTTCCCAGGACATTTGACATGTTTTCTCATTTTCCAGGTTTTCAAGGTTTTCCAGGTAGAGTGGGAACCCTGATAGACAGTGAGGAGTGACAGACTAGGCTGGCCAGGATTTCAAAATTGACCTGAAGTGGGAATAACGTCATAAAAGAGAAAACAAGCTTTCATTTTCAGTTAACGGCATGCTAGTAAATCCTGATGAACACGGTGAGCGCAAAGCGTTCAGAATGAGTGTGGTGATGGATTATGAGCTTTAAAATTGTGCGGGATGCCCTTTACGCATATAACAATCCAGGACAATCACCAGTGCTTCAGCAAAAGAAGAAACACCAAAAGTGAACAGGATACACAAAACTGAATGAATGAAGAAAAATTCTACTGTCAAATGTCAAATGGCCCAAATGCCTCAAAAATGTACTCAACAGAAAATCTATAAACCTAATCAATGTGTAGGCAACTGATGTATTAAGTTTTATAAGCTACAAATAGAATTGTGAAGTGAGACAAACACAGATTGGTGCTGAGGGGAAACAATGTTTGATCCAACGTGATTTCTCAAGTATTTCTGCCTCTCAATTATTGATTATTTATAACATGAATGAGGCTAATGGGATTTCAAGTGCCACTTTTGATGAGCGGCTGTCGTCATTCACCCGTCTATGCAATCAGTCATGAATGAATCACAGGCCCTATAGAAGTAACTGACACATTCATATGAAAGCAGAAAAATATAGGTTATGCTTGATTAAAAGTTCAATAACATCCATTCTATTAGTGCTTTTCTTTCTTTACCTTTAATAGTGACAGTCTAGAAAAGGAGGAGAGAGTGAAGAGAGACAACCTGCAAAATGTCACAATTCATACAGTACATGCATTTGAGGCTTTTTCATGGTTTATACTCAGTTTAGGCATTATGAATCCAATTTAGATCTGTTTAGGCCCTTTTTAGACAGTCTTTAGTCCTTTGAAAAAGTTCATACTGTGTTCTTAGTTTAAACTGTTTTTAGCGTTCTTTTAGTAAGACAGGAGGTTTGTTTACCTGCTTGACTAGTTTCAAGTACTTCCTGTAGTTTTCGTCAGAAGTGTCACGTGATGGTGAAGTGACATGTCCGAGGCTGCTTACTGTATATGGATATTCAATGAACCGGGACGACGGAGCGTACGCCCTTTCTCACACTTGGGACGCCATCCTGGAGAAGGCGTCAGTCAATAGGGGGTGCAAGCTTCCCCTGCTGACTGGTAACTCCATATAAGCAGCCTCGGACACGTCACTTCACCATCAAGACTACAGGAAGTAGTTGAAACTAGTCTAAACAGGTAAACAAAACCTCCAGTCACCACTAAAAGAACGCTAAAACAGTGTTTAGTCTTGATTTGATCTTGGTCTAGGCCTGTTGGTACATGGAGTTTAAAATATTTTACGAGAAGTTTATGTAAAACGTTTGATCACACAGCACTGCAGTAAGGATTTTTGCTTCTACTGCGCCGTACTTTCCTATAAATCACACATTTTATCATAGTTTGACTGGTCCTGCAACTTATACTCAGGTATGACTTATAAATTATTTAATATCTTAAGTTAACATACCAGACACATATCAATTTGTTGTTTATGCTTTGTGTAGTTGAATAACCATCAGTGTGTTACGTTAGCATACCGTTCACGTATTCAGCCTGTTATTCTCTATTCTATTATGATAACTTGCCTTTCAAGATGAAATGTGGTCTCGGGTTTTGTAAAATAAATTTCTCCCAAAAAATGTGACTCATAGTCCAGAGTGACGTGTGTTTTTTTCTTCTTCATTATGCATTTCTTATACTCCAGAGCGATTTATAGTCCGGAAAATACGGTATATATATCAAAGATTCAGACAAATGCTCCATACCCATGGAACTTTTGGTGGTGTTGACAGCGTTGGGTGAAATGCCTACAAAGATTAGTCGAATCAGATGGACCAAAAACTGTAACAAAACGAATAAAGATATCTGACCTTTGCTACTGAAGAAACCCACTATCCTTTACATGCATCCAATATGACAAAAGGCCTCTCTGTGTGGCTAAAGCTGTATAGATCAGAAGTGACATTTAAGAATTGACTATATTGGACACGGAGGGTAAAAAAGAACAACAAGGTCCAATAAAAAGGGGATTGTCTGTTTTTCCGCTGCGAGACAATTTATTCCCACAATCAATGCCTGCTGACACGGGAAATAATAAAAGCTTTGGCTGCCCTCTCCTTTATGGACATAGCATTCATTTATTTATTAGCTCCCCCCATTAGAGACACTGCAGCATGCGATCTTCTTTGGCCGAACCTCTATAGCGATGCATGATTTAAAGTTTCCATAAGTAGAAGGGTGGGGAAAATTGCTGTGAAGTTTCAAAGCGTGCTCAAAGAAAGCCATTGTTAGCTCCTTATCCGGGGAAACGGTGTCAGCACAGTAGCTACCCAGAGGTGAAGAGGGAGAAAAAAACATAGCATGGTGTGAAATAACTTCAGAAAGAAAGATCTCTGGCAGGAAGTCGTAATTACACCTTTTTCTCTGCTTGACATTTAGCCTGATCTTTAGCCTGGAGGTATTCCAACAAGCTCGAAATAGCGTCGCGCTCATGAATGGTTGAAAATTGGCTGAAAATGCAAATGATAAGGGTGTCTGGTACTACGGCGGTGAAGACTCTGGCCTGTTGATACTCTCTCCTGTGTAATGGTAAAAGAGAAAAACTGTGAGCAGGAGCCATTTTCGGCTCGGCGGGAGGGCCCCGTGCAGAAACCTGTGCTGCTCCTCACAGCGGGGAGCGCGTCTGTGCAACTGCGGCACTCAGGCACAGAATGGCAGGCATCTTTTTCGAGCGGCCTGTGATTTTGGTAAAATGATTGGGATTTGTGTTACATACATATAAGAAAAGATGTCAAAACTTTGTGGGAAATGTGTTTTTCCCCCTTCTTTTTGGATGATATTGCTAGACTTGGCTTATTTCAAACTTCAGAGCAGTTTAGTATACGTCAACTGGATGACAACATTTCATCACAAAACATCTCACAGGCCACAAGATCACACAGTGGGCGGTTACACATGCATAATACACATAGGTGCATTAGGGCAAGGAAATCCAGTTGGTTTGATTGACTGGACTTATTTTGAATATACCTGGATGGGTTATCTCTCTGCTGTATTGAATGTAGTTGTTTCGATATTGGTACTGGTATCAGATTTTCAGTGGCATTGGCCAGTCCCTGAACCAAAACCTACCCAATCAGTTAGCACTCATGCTTCACAGCCAGAAGGCCATTCAGTGGAGTTAGCATGTTCTCTCTGTGTCTGTAGGTTTCCTCCAGGTGCTCTGGTTTCCCCTACCACTAAAAACATGTACAATAAGCATGGACGAATGAAGTACATTGGCGTAGCTGTGTGCAGCCGCGTTTCTGTCAGTCTGGCTCCGCCCCAAAGGGCAGCTGTTGCTACATAAGTAAGTAGTTTACCACTAGCATACCTTACTGTGTATGGCATGAATGTTAAATTGTCCCATGTACAGCGCTTTGTGGCCATGTCTCTCTGAGGCGCTATATAGATAAAGCACTCTGTCTCTCTTAAATACTGGCTATGGGAGCTCTGCAGACACTAAATCCAAAAACTATCACAGGATATACATTTGTGTTACAATTTTATTTCTTTTATCTTCAGAGTAGAAGCAGAACATTGGTACAATCAAGCAATAGACCTTTGTTTATTATGCATAATGAGCCATTTGGCATCTTTTCACAGACCTTTCACAGTAGCTGATGACAATCTTTGGACTAAGATCGAAACGTCCTACACTTCAACTACAGAGTACAGATGAAGACTGAAGAATTTTTGCCTATGATGGACAACTCCTGTACGACTGAGAACCTACACAAAAGGCCTTTCTATTGTTTTTCTTCACACACCGACAAGCAGTGCTGGGAGTAACTCATTACAAAAGTAACTAGTTACAGAATATATTACTTTTTTCATTAACTGAGGAATATAATATATTACTTAAACAAAATACAGTAATATATTAGTCACTTAAATTACTTCAAGTTACAAGAGCAACTCCCCCCAAATAAGATGCAGCACCATATCAAGTTGGATACTGGCGTAGAAGTGACTTGTGGAGCTAATTTCGTCAAAACAAAACATGAGAGAATGAAGACGACTGAGGAAAAGGAAATCTTTGATTACACTTTAGCTCGGTGGCATTATTCTCCCTTTTTTCAGTTTATATTTTGCTAAAAGTAACTCAAAAGTAACTCAAAGTAGTGTAACTCGTTACATTTTTGAAACAGTAATATGTAATCCAAACATATTACATTTGTAAAGCTGTAACTAGTAATATACAATATATTATCATTTTTAAGTAACTT
>OMNZ01020729.1:5046-19656 GCA_900303255.1 Lesueurigobius sanzi | reverse complement strand
CATCACATTTATCACATCAAGACAAAAATCCAAACCTTTCAGACCCATGTGAAAAAGTAAATGCCCCTGATCTTAATTACTGTTTGAATGTTGGTCCACTCTTTGCAAAATTGTTTCAGCTCAGTCATATTAAAGAGCATTGAGCTTGAGCTCTCAAACTGACTCCGGTCAATTATCATTTCCTACATGTTACAGTCTGGGTCTGATCTCAGTGGCTGCGATACATCGGTTGAATTTCTTCGGACCATTCAGCGAGCGGGGTAGGGGTGTTGTAGGTGACGTCAGGCATATGCAGGAAATTATAGTACGGATGGCTAGAGCCAGGCTAGCAATTGGGAAAAATCAGATCCAATCGTTTCAAACTTTAAAAGGAGTTGACCCCTCCCTCCCACCTGAAAACGGAGCTCAATTGTGAAGATCCAGACCCTCTCTACGAAATGAGTACGAGGGTATGGTAAGACCAGGCTAGGTTGGATGTTCACCTTCAGGATTTCCTGTAAACAGCAGAATTCATTGTTCCATCAATGACAGCAGGTTGTCCAAGTCCAGAAGCAGCGGGGAGGGTGGGGCTAGCTGTGGGTGTGTTTTCAGATTTTCGCCTTAGTGGGGGTTACTGAAGCGTTTCACCAACCTACAGCGCCAAACGTTTGGTTCAAGTTCAAGAAGTGTGTTTTGTAATATGGATTGTCTGTGTGTCTTTTTTGATTTGTTAATGAATGAGATGAGAAAGTGTGGGTGCAGTCAAATAGCAGATGCTATTGATATTTTAAAAATAATCCACAGCAATGGAGGATATAGTTTACTCTTTGTGCAGGTTTGAGACGTTGGTTATGACCGTGGACCATTATCTATATATCAGTAGCTCATGAGCACCACGGGGAAAAAACATTTCTCGGCTGAATTCTCGACAGAAAAATATAAGCTTATGTGCTTGCATCAACAATTTGTGGGGACATACATATCTACATTAGAGTTTTGCTAAAACTTAGACCTGCTAGACCGTACATAAGGAATAATAAATATCACAGAACATCCCAACAGTCTTTTATCCAATTTGTCAGCAGATAAACTGCAACAGACTATATTTTTCGATATTTGGATGTGGCCGACTGCTTTTAACTTGCTTTGCTGCGTAAGATTAGATCGATGGTAATATACTAAGAATTATTACAAGCTCTTATTTTGAAATACTGATTAAGAACGGACGCAAAGTTACAATTCAGGAGTGAATAAGAAGAAGGAGGTGTTTCTGTTTGTTCCCGCTTACAAACCAAAACACCCCCTTTTAGCTGCTGGTCGGATGATATTGGAAGCAGCAAAGTTGACCATCACGCTGCCACCGCATGTTTGACTGTGGACATGATGTTCTTTTTATCAAACGCTCTTGCATTTTTACACCATGCAGATGCTACGGGCTGCAGATCTGCCAACATTTGTCGCGTCAGTCTCAGAACATCTCTCCTAAAGTCATCAAGAAGTCTTTGAGTTGCAAAAGAATTGGCTTGATGACCCGAAACATCAGATCTGCAGCCCATTGCAAAACGTTGTTTGAATGAGCGTGAGCCCTATGGGACGAAGGCTTTATTATGATACTGGGCTTTACAAAAATGAATTGATTGATAATTTGAGATGGCATTATTGAGTGTGGTTAACTGTTCATTTTTCCCCTCAAAAAGCACTTCTCTCACTTGCTCTGAGAACACTTGCTACGAGTTCCCTCCACAGTAAAGTCCCCTCAATGAGGGAAGTGCAAGTGAAGATTTTCCCCTAAGAAATGGGACACCACTAGTATGCAAACTAGCTTAGCGAACGTTTTCCTCACGTCATGCGCAACATCGTCGTGTCTGATTTCAGCCCAGTCCAGTAGATGGCGGTATTACACGTTGCCTGTAAACTGCAATAGCACCATACAGAAGAAGTACTATTTTCATTCATGTTTGAAATTTATTTACGAAAAACACATTTCAGAATTTTTACAGGCTTATTAGCGAACATATACTTGTAATAATTGTTTTTTCCACCAGTAGCCGCCATCTTGTTACAGAAAATTGCTGCTGGCTGAGTTCAAGGCATTATGGGATACTCCCTTGGCCGCAAGTCTGGTCCAGAGCTGACTTGCTGCCGAGGGGCTTTTTCAGGGAGGAATAGGCACTTCCCCTTGCTCCCTAAAGTATTGGGACACCCTACCCTCTCATGGGCACGAGCAAAATCTAGGGGAAGGGCTCAAATCTAGGGATAGGGTTTGAATTGGGACAGGGCCAGTCAGTGGACCTTTTCACTCCACCTATTTATTATGTTGATGTACAGCCCAAATGAAACTCTGTATCCCACACAGATCACTTGCCGTTAGAGAAAATAATGTGCAAACATCTAACCAGAATCATTTACAGCTCTATTCGGTTCTATTTCTATCCAATTCTTCAATTATAACGTGACTTTTTGCACCATCGATTTAACCTTGCATAACATTGCAAAGACCAACATTACTAAACACTTTTCAAAGTACCTACACATTGGCAGGCTGGAGGCTGAACACACAGACATTGTTTCTTTCAGCAACACACTTTCTAACATATACATTGTGAATGGCGTTCCTGCATACAGACAAGCTCAGACCGCAAAAAACATTATCAATCCACTGAAGTTCATTAGCAGGTCAAGAGGAAAATTACAATATCTTTATCTATCGATTTGGCCGCAAAGACTAAAATTACTGTCAATTTGGCCGCTATCACATAATTACATATTGATAGAATATACAATTACTGGATGATCTTCAAAGTGGGACTGGCAAGGTTGCACTGATCTAAATGCAGCGTACAGTACGTGTGTGACTAATGCGGAAAGATGAAAGGCTGCGCGCATATTCATATAAATGTGAAGAGGGCTGCAGTCGGAGTCATTTGGAAGCTCTTGGCAGCCGTGCGGAAACAGAATCTGTAAAAATAAACGCCAGGCATTATGGGGGAAAGTAGCTCTGTCTAAACCTATTAAGGATTGCACTGTACATGTTATTTGTGTAACGATTACGACATTAGCTCTTTAGGGTTTAACTATTTGAGTGGGGACAGGAAGCTCACATCTATTGTTTGTTAGTACGAAAACAGATCATTATTTCTGATGCGAAGCAAAGGCAGCTCAATGTTCAAAGTTTTTTTTTAGTGTCTGAATATAAAATACAGCTTACGTTTGGGAAACTAATTGAAGAATTATTAACAGATTATCAATGCTATAGTTGAAAGTGACCCCTTAGTTTTGTTACTAGGGATATTACAAACAATTTGACCCAGAAATAATCCCATCAGTTTTAAATGGTAAATGGTCACATTTATATAGCGCTTTTCTACCTGCTTTAGGCACTCAAAGCACTTTACATCAAGGAACCCCTCACCCAGGGCCGGCCCAAGCATTTTTGGGGCTGTAAGCGGAATTATGTCATGGGGCCCTCGCAACAGTTTCATTTCTTATAGATATACAGTATATTCCCATAAATGAGGCACAGAGTCAGATCCCCCACCCTTCATCCTGACTGTGTGGAGAATAGACTCCTAAATTAAATATGGAATAAATTTTTTGCCCTTGGTTTGAGTAACTAATTTCACGATTCATGCCAGCAGGCATCTTCCGTATTTTCCGGACTATAAGTCGCACTTTTTTCACAGTTTGGCTGGTCCTGCGACTTATACTCAGGTGCGACTTATATTCACATATAAGTCACATTGATATGTTACGTACTTTTCAGTTCGTGTAGCTGGATAATCATCGATGTGTCACATACCGTACACCTATTCAACCCATTATTGTCTATTCTATTGTTATTATTATAATTCCACTTTCAAGATGTCTGTTTTCGGTCTTGGATGTTGTAAAATAAATTTCCCCCAAAAAATGACCAGTAGTCCAGTACGACCAGTAGTCCAGTACGACCAGTAGTCCAGTACGACTTATATATGTTTTTTTCTTCCTCATTATGCGTTTTCTGGCTGGTGCGATTATACTCCGGTGCGACTTATAGTGCGGAAAATACGGTAATCACACTCAAAATTCTCAAAAATTAATTTTCTTGAAATAAGAAGTGTAAAAAAAACTACAAAAAATGCAGAATTTGGATTAATAGTGACTCAAATCAAGGGAAAATATACCAATTTTAACAAAATTTTACTTTTGTAGTGTGCTAGTTATTTTGACGGGACATTCGACATTTGAGGGACATTCATGAGACACACAACACCTGTAGTACAAATGTATGCACAATTGGGGGCCCCCTGTTGGTGTCGGGGGCCCTAAGCAGCTGCTTAGTTTGCTCATTGGGTTGGGCCGGCCCTGCACTCACCCGTTCACACTCTCACTCAAGATGTGAGCATGATGTGTTGTACCGTGTGGCCATTAATAAATGATTCTGATTGTGATATGAGACGCACCTTCTCTCTGACAATGTTCAAATCCAGCTTAAAATCAGTTCTAGATTTACCCATTCACTGACACATTCATACATCTGCGTATGCGGGCACTGGACGCACCATGGGTGAAGTGTCTTGCCCGAGGACACACTGACATTAAGCCCTGATGGTAAAAACTTGAGAGCCCAGGCTGCGGTTCAAGGTCATAAAAGTCAAAATCATTGGCCTGGTCCATTAATCCGTTTACTGCCCACTTTGAGCTGTAAAAGCCTGAACTTCAAACCTCTCTCCCAACGTCGTATTATTTTGTGCTTCCTCTAATCGGAACCGAATGGAACATATTGCCCCGAAAATGAAAAAAACAACAAAACAGCGCCTCAAAGTGAAAAGGCAGGAATGAGTAATGGCTGTGGCACTCGCAGCCCCACACCATAACGTCGCCGCCACTGTTTTACTGGGCCTCGTGTTGCGTTGTAAGAGCTGGCACTGTCACATGGCATTAGCAAAGCACAAAGCAACTCCCCACGCTACATTTATAATCGTATTCGCTGCATAGGCGTAAGCAAACACACATGTGGCCACAAGTTTTAAAAAAGAGAAAATGGAAGCTGAAAAACTTTTAGCGAGTACACAGGATTTATGGCTCTTAAATTGGAGTTGAATCTTTGGGATTTTGTTTATTGAAAATACATATTCAAAAGAAGACATTTTAGATCTGCTCCATGTGTGACACAAGATTCATTAAATGCACTGTGTCCCGTTATTGTTTTAAATCTTGGAGGCATCTACTTAAGCTTAAAGGCGCTCCATGTAACTTTTTAAGTGAAAATTTTGATATTAGTGAGTATTTGACCAATTGCTTTTAGGGTTTTGGTCCTCATTCATGAAACGCACAAATTTGGCATTTTCAAAATTTGTTCTTAGCTGAAAGAGAACAGTCAGGAGGACTCTTATGCACAGTAAATCTGCAGTTTTAGAATATTATCACAGTCAAAATGGACCCAAAAATTACACAGCATGAGTAACATTTTTCTAAAAATGATTTCATTTAAAAATATATTTTTTGAGAGATTGAAAGTGATGACAGGTGCACATAGAGCAGAAATAGTACAGCTGAGGGCTGAAGCTCGTTAGTTGCTCGTTAGTCACACCTGTCGTAATCAGAGGAGAGACTTTAGACTAAATACAGGAGGCTATTTACAATAAGAGTAACGCTATTTGAAAAATAGTAGCATACAAATATTAAATACTTCAAAAAGTTACTCACATGTACTCAAGTATATGTAAATGAGTACTGCCTCATGTTCTTGTCATGCCCATATATGGAAGGGTGTGTCTTTGTGTTTACATAGTCAATATAATGTAAATGTCCTGATGATGAGGGGAGTGGTGTTCTTAGTGTCGCCTTCATGAGTTTGGGGCATCTCTCTTTAAGAAGAGTTTTGTCTTACGGCACCCACACAGCCACTAAAAGGTCAAATACGCTCTAATCTCAAGTTGCTGTTTTTTTTTCACTTAAAAAGTTACATAGTGCACCTTTAACACTGCGCACACATTGAATCCTGAATGGGTCCAGCACGGCCTTCGCAGGAAGTCAAAACTTATTCAAATCAATGTTGTACATTTTTGGTAGATGCTGGAGCACTGCCTGATCAAGTGGAAGGAATAATGACGAGCCAAACAGGAAGTCAGGTGCTGCGATGGAAGAAGATCCAGGGGATTTCAGAATAAAATAAGCAACAAACTTGCTCTAACTAGGCTAAAGCAGAGATACGTACGTGGCCCCGTAGGAGATGTTATTTGGGAACAAGGACATCAAGTGTCACTCTGGGAGAAGAAATCTATTGGTGTATTTAGATTGTAAGGATATCTGAGGGCAGCAGCAGAAACAAGAAGGCATGGAGTGGGCTGGCTGGACATCTGACAATGAATCTGTCTTCTTATTTAACTAATAAATGCACTGTTTGCTTGTGTTTATTTATGTACAGTATATAGTTGTTATCGCATGAAACCGTGAACTCTTGGCACTGAACACAAACTGTGCATTAAACTGTCCTCAATATGAGTCATACTTCACAAGAAAACTATACAAAACATGCCCCGTACCCACCCGCTCAGGGGTAAAGGTAGGGTATGTACAAGGTTTTTGTTAATAGTTCATTATTGTGTCCACATTATTTAAGCTAGTGGTCTCTTTTTCAACAAATCTTTCATACACCACATATTGCAAGAAGCTAAAATCGATTTCACTCTGTATGAGAAACAACCCCTTTAAAATAATCCAAGGTTACAGCAGGACTGATGCAGCTTATACAATTGAAACTATGTAAGAAAATAGCTACATCTGCTGCACCAAATCATTTTTATTCACTCGCGTCCGCCGTTATTCTGTTTCATGAGTTCGTTCGGTGGATATCTGTGTAAGATCGCGAAAGAAACATGTAAGATCCGGTTATTTCCACATTGAAGGTCCATGTAGAAGAGCCGAGTAGCAGATTCGACTCAGTCGGTACTTTTAGCCATTTGGGTCAATTTTGTGGTCGGGTGGGCAGAGCCGCGCCGCAGATGCAATATTTTGAGGAATGAGCGTGTTGCGAATCAAGCAGCGCGCTGAGGGGTGACGGCGCTTTAATGTTCATCGTATAAAATCAGATCTGCGGACCTAATTCCCCAAAGCCTGGCTGGTCTAATGGATAGAGCTGATATCTCACTATAAACCGGAGCCGGGGCCTTCTTAACGACCAAGCCAAAAACTTACCAAGGTTATACCGCCTCGGAGATTGGGTGTGTTAAAAGATGTGGCCAAGAAACATCAATGACAAGGATGGAATTAGGAAGAGCCAATGTGTTGCGAGATGTGTTCACTGCTGTAGGAGAAATAACAGAGGTGTTTGGCGAGACATAGGGCTGGGCGATACCAGTCATTTGGCTAGAATTTCGATATGATCCAGTACCAATACCAAAGTGTTTTAATTAAAATGCATTGAAACTAAAATCTCATGTGGCTCACTCACCTGCTTCAACTGATAAATACAAAACGCTGATTTAAAATTTAAAAAATGAGCAGAAAAAGTGCTTTTCATACAAGAATGTAACACAAAATGCCTTACAACTTAGAACCAGTCCCCTTCCCCCATTCAACCCCCTGCCCCCCCTGAATATTCACCCATACTACACAAAGAAATGTTCCCCTTCACACACCCAACCCTTCGACTCCCACAAGTATTCACCCACACACACTAGGAATCATTTGCCCACCCGTTCAAGCAGGTTCTCAGGTAACCAATGACCCATTAGGAATAACTTGGAGCGTAACAAGCAGCTCCAAAGTAGACCGAGGCCCCGTTCATGCAGGCCCGAGGCTGACCAT
This sequence comes from Lesueurigobius sanzi, assembly GCA_900303255.1. Classification (NCBI taxonomy): domain Eukaryota; kingdom Metazoa; phylum Chordata; class Actinopteri; order Gobiiformes; family Gobiidae; genus Lesueurigobius; species Lesueurigobius sanzi. The sequence goes on along the minus strand of OMNZ01020729.1, from coordinate 11,886 downwards.
AAGACCATTGGGCCTTATGTCGAACTGGGGACAACCAGGATAAGCTAGACATGCAGCTCCACAGTAGATCTAGGCAGACCTAGGACCAGACCCTTTAGTGCTGTCTCAGGACCGCATCATAACTTGTTTTAAAGTACAATATATTTTTGACAACCCCAATACATTTAGTACCTAAAAACATTTTTCGATACCATACATTTATCATTAAACAGGGTAACACTTAAGATTACAGCCCGCAGTTCCATGTGTTGGTACAGGTAACGAGACAGTATTTACACATGAAAGTACAAGGTGAGACAAAATGAGGTGTACCCAATAGTGTGAAAGTACATCGTAACTAATGTGCAACTACACGTGAGCGCGGGCTGTGATCTAAAGTGAGAAGCTATAACCTGTGGCTACAAGAAACAAGAGGAAACAAAGAAGAATAGAGAGTAACAATGTGGAACAAGGGGAAACAAAGGGCAATTACCCAATAACTAATGTGTATATTGTAACTAGTGTGTAACTACACACAAGCACAGGCTGTAATCTAAAGTGAGAAGCTAAACTACAAGAAACAAGAGAGAACAAATAAGAATAGAGAGAAACAATGTGGAACAAGGGGAAACAACCCAATACTGTGCATCTACATCCTATCTAAAGTGTAACTACACTTACATGGGTCATTATTTACATGTTACGTGTACCTAAGCACATGGAACTGCGGGCTGTAATCTAAAGTGATCCCTTTAACAGTACACAACCCTACTCACCAAACTACTAATATTCCCACACAGTCATAAGATAAGATGATACTTTATTGATCTCACAATGGATTGGATACTATTCTCCATTACTTACATCCCGTCACAACCCAGGCCCAACCTGTGAAACTTCTGAGATCCAACAAGCTTGATATTTCTTACAGCGGAATACTTTTTTCCTTATACATAGCACCTGGGGGAAATGTCACATTAGAGTTTTTACCATTGGTCTGAATCAGAGCAGAGTCATCACTTCTGCTTCCAAAATAGTGCAGGCGGCATATCAGCAAACTAGTTTGAAAAAGCAATAGGCAATATCAGAGTATATCTCCACATTTAAAAGCTTTATACTCCAGCACTAACAGAAAACCCCCAAAAATCCTATCTACACTATTCTCATAACGCACCGAGAAAAGGAAGCAGCGCCCGACAGAGAGGTAATAAAACGTTCCCCAGACATTTTTCATCCAGGCCTCTCTCTAATATAGATGTCACCGCAATGTGGATATGTAGACCCAAGCAAAAATGTGCTTTCCTCTGCTGTTTGGCCAAATAGAGAGATTGGGAAGAACAAGACCTGAGGCGGGGATAAGGCAGTGCACAGATATGAGTTAAGAGGGTGTGCGGCGCCTTCAGGGACCGGCACATTTTCAGTAAACGTGAGTGTTCAGACAGCGGGGAGAACTGAGGGAGGTTTAGCCTGCGGCCAATAGCCCTGTGTCACGGCTCGGTGCTTTCTTAGTTTAGCTGCTTTACTTTCAGCGTGTTACAAGTTTTATGCCACAATCAGGACACGGGCTGTTGCACTTTCTTTGCAAACTTTGTTAATTGAATCACCTAATCTTATTACAATTTGAGCAGGCATTCATGAAATATAGTTTAAAATTCAAAATTAGTTTTTAGGTGTTTCCCCCTGTGTTCATCTATCTATCCACTTTCTTCTACTTATCCCGGGAGTGGAATGACTCAATTTTAGTCATTGTGGCAGGCAAAGTAGGAACATGGATTGATTACTACTTGCCATACTCTTCTGGGCCCTCAAATAATTTGTGAGAGAAATAGTTTCTGAAAGTTTCGAAAAAGAGACTTGATAAATGGTGTACTTGATCAGCATTTGATAGTGATTCATTTTGAATGTTGTCACCACTCTTGTACACGTTTATGAGAAAATAATTAGACCTTAGTGCCAGATGTGCTCACAGAGAAGACATTGAACTTTGTGGCCCAGGAATTACAGAGAAAATAATCAACTAAGCTAACTGTCAAAACTGCACTTGACAGTTACCATCATCACTACCATGGAATTTTCTGCTGCCAACCTATTCCTCTTTTTACATAAAGCCCTTTAAAAAACAATGCAAATTCTATACAAATCAACTTGTATCAATACTATGTAAAAATGCACAGTAGCAAAATAGTCGCTAATAGGTTGCGTTCACGGGTCCATGTCAGCAGAGATGCCATTAGTCCGACATCCCTTTAGTCAGAAAAAAAAAACAGGACCATTAGTCCGACGTCCCATTCATCTGACCATACACAGCGGAGATGTGCTCGGAGTTTACGCACGCACCTTATGCCCGCTCCAAGTCCGCTGAAGAGAATAGCTCTTTCACATGACATTGAACTAATCCAATCTAACTGTAAACCTAACCTTAAGGTTACAGGAGTTAACCGAAGGCGTCTTATTGAGATCCATTGAGTTAAATGTTGTGGAAAAGAAGTGGAGGTGACAGACTCTCCATCGGCTGCATTAAGCGGACCAATAGATAGATAGATAAATACTTTATTAATCCCCCAAGGGAGAAAGATGTCCAAATAGTCCTGTTTTTTCTGACTAAAGGGATGTCGGACTAATGGCATCTCTACTCAATAGTACATTTTCGGAATTACACATAATATACATGAAGAGCCTATAGTTTAAATTGGAGGTGGAGGGCTCATAACTGTCAAAATGCCAGATTTCTAGTCTCATTTTATCGTTAATACATACAGGTATGTAATTCCTGGGCCAATCCACATGAGACAAAAACTGTCACAAGGTTCAATCTCTTCTCTGTCAGCACATATGAACTAAGGTCTAATTTTCACATAAAGGTGTCCAAAAGTGGTGAGAATATTCAAGAACATGTGCATGTTGGTCAATAGAAAGGACTTTCAGCCTTAAGAATAATATGGCAGGTTTGTGAATCACTGTCAAATACTGATCTACTACAACTTCTTTCAGAAACTGTTTCTCTCCCATGGAGTTGTATCGGCACCTGCTTCAACTGAAATCGCATTTGAGAACATCATCACAACCTATAGCAGGAAGTGTCAAAGAATATGACATGTAATGAAGTCGCCAAAGACCCATACGTGTCTGGTCTGATGGTAGAATTAACCCAAGCACAAATACACGCACGTCGACATCCAAATGCACTTACTGTATGTGCCTTTCCCGTTTGGATGCTTGGATAACAGAAGTCAGTTTTAGTTCTAACCATAACCAGATGATGAGATAGACCCGAGTTATTCATGTGTGTATCATGCCCCTCAGTCTCACCTGTACCGTTAGTGCTGTAATCCATCCACATACACAGCCCTCCACTGTCGCCGTACCGTAAGCTCCCGGTTTCTGATGACTTGATAACAAGCTTAAATTGGAAACTAATCCTAAAAAGGCTTTGTTCATGTTCTAACCGCATTTACGTGGCGTTTTATCGTTATCAGGCTGCGGCATTTCCCTAAAGATTTATTTTTTGTGAGGCCGAGGTGATCGAAGAGTATTGATAAGGGCTTGAAGAAATCCAATTTGGTTTGTTCAGATTGAATGATTACTGGGACATTTTGAAGAATTTAATTAAAGATTGTTGAATTACATATAAAAAAATTGGAGTTGTATTTGCAAACTTGGGTTACTAAGGCTGCAGGGCTTAATTGCCTATTAAATGTGACATGTATGTGATTTACTGTCTGAATGAAATACAGTAAGTCTTGGATGTGTAGAGGACACAGCGTCACACACAGCACACTGTTGGCGGAAGTTGACATGGATTGAAACACAGCTCTGGGGATCTGGCGATGCCAAAGTTGTGGAAAGCCAACGGAGTCAATGCATTAGACAGTTTATTGGGCTTTAGAGGGATAGTGATGAGATCGGCTTCCATCCATCCATCGATCTTCTTCCGCTTATCCATTGCCGGGTCGCGGGGGCTATAGTCCAAGTTGCCCGTCCCTTATGCACCCTGCACCAGTCCCTTATGGCTCCTCCTGCAGGTGGTGGGTCCACAGGAGGACGATGCCCCCACGACGCGTTTCTCTGGGCGACGTAGCCGGCCTCGATGGTCTCTCATCATAAGGGGCTTCTGAATGGTTCTTGGTCTGACCAGTCACCTACGACCTGTTTGCCATGGGAGACCCTACCAGGGGCATAATGTCCCAGACAACAGGGCTCCTAGGATCATTCGGGTGCTCAAACCCCTCCACCATGATACAGTGACGGGTCGAGGAGGGGAGATTGGCTTCACTCATGCCAAATTTATTCATAACAAGTGCATGTGCTGTTTCCTCCCCCCTCTCGTCTACTTAAATGCAGAGTGAATAGCAATTGTAGTACATCGGCGACGTGTAGGTCAGATGAATGCATAGACACCGATATATGTTTTGTGCCTATTCAAACTATTGACTTGCCCGAAAACAAAAATAGACGAGTGTCAGGCTCGATTCCACAACCTCTCGCTTATGAGTCGGCCGCTCTCCTTATTGAGCTAAACAAGCTATATGTCTTCATCTTCAATATAACAGACGGATGTGGAAGAAAATATACAGTTATTGTGATTTACAGGTTATACTGTATCTATTGAATCATTTGGTGATCAGGGCATATTCACCTGGGTGCCCAAAGATTTGGGTGCTTGACATCGAATTTTGGATATTTTGGCCGACACAGCACAGATGGTAGTGGTTGTCTCATGATCGGAAGTTCGGGGGTTCGAATACCAGCTACTGCATGTGAACACTGTTGTTGTGTCTTTGGCCAAGACATTTCACCCACGTTGCCTCCAGTGTGAGTCTGTGTACATTGGTGTATGACTGAAAACATGAATGGGTGGTTCCTTGCTGTCATGTGCTTTGAGTGCCTAATGTAGGTGGGAAAAAGTTGTCTTGTTCAGACTGTCATGAAACGATCATATACAGGTTGCATAGGGGCCTGCAGTCTGAATGTTGCCTAAGACTAGATATGTAAATATTTGGAAGGACACAAAGACTGGGATTGCACTGTTGGTTGCCTTTCAAATGTGAGACTAGAGGCGGGACTAACAAACCCATCGTAAGGACCCATTTGCGAGGAAATTCATGGACGACCACTTCTACATCAATATTTGGAGGGCCATTAATGTAAAAACGTCATGGTCTGTCATGAGGAGGTATTTTGGAGGCCAAAAACAAAATAATAACCAGGTGAAATAATTACAAGAAATGATCCTTAGACCCCGAAGAGCTACAAAGAAAACCCTTCAGAGCAGCCAGTCTTGTGGTTTTAAGGACAAATTCAGCTCATTCAAAACAGAAAAGGCAGTCCTAAAACATCGCTCCGTTGCAGCCGCCATCTTGACTAGTTTGAGATTGGTCTGGTAGCGTTCTCACCAGAGTTTGAGCAGCCAACGGCACAATCCCATACTGTCTTCCAATGTGTCTCATACATGGAGTCAGGCTAACAAACTGAGGCAAATGTGAAGCCTTTAATGAGGATCGAACCTAGCACCGTCGAGTCAAGAGCACTACACTCACTTGTTGCCACCGTAAAGCAATTTGAGAGTCTCGACAAAGAGCCATCGCTCGGTTCCAGTCTGAGGCTTTATTATTTCCATGCATCCACATAATGCTCTTTTCATGAACCCACCACACACAGACACAGGCCCACACTCTCACTCACACACTCACTCCGGCCCGGGCTCATGAAGCGCCTAGTGAAGTGTCCCACGTGTCCAACACATGGGTCATTACCTCCTCAGCGGATCGCCCCAAATCGCCTTCGCATTCCTCCACCGACATGATTGTTTTAATGGTGGGAATAATATACACAGTCCGGCCCGGAGAGCACCGCTGTGGCTGGACGTGCGTGTTTGTCTACGGCGAAGAGGACACGTCTGCGTTGGGCTTATATTTTTACCCCGCGAGGTGTTTTCACGTTCGCCGAGGTCTCCGGAGGTTGGTCTTGACGCCACGACCGGGGATGGTGTTTATTAATGTTTCGCATGTAATAGTCGTGTTGAGAAAATGAATTATAGGTCTTCTTTCTGTTTCGTCTGTTGGCCGGGAGCAGGTTGTCGGGTTCTGCGAGGTGGTGATGAGGAGATAATTGGATATACACTGCACAAAAGTTGGACTGTGCCCCAGTTTTCCAAGCGCCAAAAGTAAAAAAAAAAAAAAAAAAAAGTTTGGTATGGTCTGTGCCTATTATTACAGCTGGAAACACACACAGTATATAGAAACGTATAAGAAACTTTCTGGTTCATATCAGCAGTTTACTAAGGTTATAAAAGCAAAGTTTGTGGTAGAAATTTAGAAAGTTTAGTTCCCAATCTCTCTTGTCTCTAGAACTTTTGTTTGGTTTTGAGAAGTTGGGCAACTAAAACATCTGTCACATATAAATATTGTGTCAAACCTGAAAGTTACCCACAGACCTAATTTGAAAAATGTAATTGTTAGTTGCGTCCAAACTCATTATTCATGTCCCAATTTGTTATAGGGATGAGTTGATGAGCACATTTCACAACTAGTCCGAGTTTACTATATACTGTACTGATGGAGGACAAAACAAATTCTGTTTAACTCCTAGACACAAATCAGGTTAAACAGAAGATAAACCGAGGCCACTCTGCCCTTTTCATGAGAATAGTCCTGCATTGTGCGTGAAATAAAGATGGTGCATGTTCCTAAAAAGAGGAGTGAAGCTTGAAGCCTGTCAATCAAAGCTAAAATCTTAAACATTAAAAATGAGTTACATAAAAACCAGCGTGGGTAAAAATTTGATACACCCCTCAGAGTTGTCACAGGAGGCACAACCAGCTTTAGGAAGAAATATCATTATTTGAAGCCAGGCTTTTTATGT
>OMNZ01020728.1:0-10461 GCA_900303255.1 Lesueurigobius sanzi | reverse complement strand
AGAGGGGGGGGGGGGGGGGGGGGGGGGGGGTCACGGTGATGCCTCCCATGGTCCTTCCCATGACAGCTGCTCCTTAGTGATACTGTTGTTCCAATCATGTTCACAGTTCAATGTTCACAGGGGACTCCCACAGGGCATCTGGACACAATGACACTCCCCGAGGGAGTGGGACAAGAAACCACACGTGAATAGCAATGAACAGACATCAGGTGATCTAGAGAGTAGGCTGATGGGGAAAATCTGAAAAAGTGGTGTGTGTATTGTGGAGGTAGGAAACAGAGGAGGAGAGGAGCACAACTAAGAGGTGGAGACCCTGTCCAGGGTCAAACAACCTCCCCGCCTGTCTGGGCCCTTTCCCCGAACCACTCTCCACACAGAGTGTAGAGGGTAGGTGTCGGGGAAGTAATGGAGGGGAAAAATACCCGCGCCGTGCGAGCAGTGAAGACAAAAGAAGACTTTTATATTATGATTTACAGGTTAAATCTACTGAATCATTTTGTGATCAAGGCAAATTGGCCTGGGTGCTCAAAGATTTGGCTGATTTGGTGCTTGAGCCCCGCAGGGAGGTCCTGGGTTCAACTTTGGTGCAGCCAAGCCAAATTTGTTCAAAACAAAAGTAGATATTTTTGGAGTAATCGAAACAAGGACAGTGCCCTTGGTTCATGCTCTGGCGACACACACTGATCGATGCAGCTGGGGTCAGTCCGAAAAGCCAGAAAAACACAGACAGGACCAACGTGTGACATCTTGTGAATTTAACCGATTGAACTGCTGCATGTCCACTCACAGTTTGGTATAATTAATATTATTTTGAAGTTGACGCGTGTTACTTTGGTGTCACCAGAGACGAAGACTGTGATGCCGTCAGTGAGGATAGGTTGCTTCCTCATGGTTCTCATAGTGGTGCCCTGCGTATACATTGCACGATTCTACAAGACAGAAAAATAGGCTTTGTTTTACGTAGCATATGTACGCCAAAACGGCACGTTAAAAACAAGAGAGACGGAGGGGCTTCTCCCAATGATGGTGCGTGGCTCAAGGAATTTTTGCTTTATCTGTTTCCCCCATGGATGTATAATATCGGCTTCTCCCTCCCTGCTGTCTGCCCACTCTCTGCTCTTCATTCCTCCGCTGAGGAAAGGGAGGAGGGAGGGGGCAGAGCAGAGCATGCGGGAGACACAGCAGCTGCAGTCACCCAGCAATTTATTTCTTCAAAATTAGGGCTGTTTTTGACTAATATTATGCTAGAATGACGGTATGATTCATGTGAGACCATAGACCGTATCCGTATGTAAACATTGGAAATATTATGTTTTGAGAAGGGAATTGCCCCGGTAGCTGCCTCTCCCTTCCCTGCTTCTTCCTGGTTTCACTCAGCGAGCCTCTCTGATTGGTTGGCGCCCCGCGTCAAAGCTCGAAAAGTTCAGCAATGTTCAACTTTGGCGTCAAGGATTTCTGACGCTGAAGCTCCTGACGCGCGTCAAAATGACGCAAAATAACGTCAAACGCGAGAAAAGCTCCAAACGCGAAGCTCATGACACGCGTTACTTGACGCCCGGTCTCTTGGCGCCACTTGACGCGCGTCACCATTCATTTTGAATGTAAACCCGACGCCCACGAAGCCGACGCAGAGTGCGGTGTGAACGCAGCATAAGAGTTCTGACACACAGTAGCTGCTGCGATCAAATGTCCTTTCTGAAAGAACAACAGCAAGTGGTGCTTTGGGCATTTTTACAATATGTTGCGGCACAACTTTAAGTTCTCTTCTACTCCCTTTTAGGCAACTGTTTTTTGTTTTTTTCCCACTTCTGCATGTACTGTGATGAAAGTAAGTATTTGAACACCCTGCTATTTTGCAAGTTCTCCCACTTAGAAATCATGGAGGGGTCTGAAATTTTCATGGTAGGTCCATGTCCACTGTGTGAGAGATAATCTAAAAAGAAAAATCCAGAAATCACAATCTATGATTTTGTAACAATTTATTTGTGTGATACAGCTGAAAATAAGTATTTGAACACCTGTCTATCAGCTAGAATTCTGACCCTCAAAGACCTGTTATTCTATACTGATTGTGGGGTTCACAGGTGTCTTTATGAAAGCTAAGAACCTCAAACAGGTGCTACTAAATTAGAATCATGAGCAGAGTGTAGTTGGACTATTTAAAAGCAGAATAACAGGTCTTTGAGGGTCAGAATTCTAGCTGATAGACAGGTGTTCAAATACTTATCTTCAGCTGTATCACACAAATAAATTGTTAAAAAAATCATAGATTGTGATTTCTGGATTTTTCTTTTTAGATTATCTCTCACACAGTGGACATGGACCTACCATGAAAATTTCAGACCCCTCCATGATTTCTAAGTGGGAGAACTTGCAAAATAGCAGGGTGTTCAAATACTTACTTTCTTCACTGTAAATCGCAGCCACTTAGTCATTTTACATGAACATTTGAAATTTTAACACCTCAATTTCACACATAAATCATAACTAATCCAACAATGATATACATTATACATTTGACAAACAATATATTTTGTTCTGCAGCATGGACTGACCCTTTAGAAGAACATCAGAAGATGGAGGAACCTGACCCAGAAACAGGGTTGACCTGTAGTGACCAGTCTCTGGGACGTCCCATTAACTTCACTGAGGAGCCCCCCACTCAGGCTTCAGGGTGAGGCCACTGGAAACCATTACAATAGAAGCATCTCCATATAAACAGTGTGGTCAGTTGGTTGATTTTCTTTTACGTCTTCTGTGTTTTATGGTGTTCCAGAGAGATACTGGAGACGGATCCTGAACCCAGACCCAAATGTGTTTCTGTGAAGAGTGACCTCTCCATGGGCTGTCCCATAGCATTCACTGACAAACACCAGCCTGTTCATACAGGGTAGGGTTCTTTTTTGTATCTTGGATTTGTGTCTCTAGATTTAAGATTCACAGGGTAAACTATAATATTTAGCATTTTATAAAACATACAAAGCACAGTATGTCAGGGTCTGGGAAGGACAGATCTGACCCTGGTTCTGGATGTTTGTCCATGAAGAGTGACAGTTCTATGATGGTTCCTTTAATCTTCTCTGACAAAAACCAAACACTTCACTCAGAATCAGTGTATTTCAATAAGCCTCTTGGATTTGAGTGTTGTTGGGTATAAATATAAACCTGTGTATTCACAGGAGGGAGCTGAGCTCAGAGGACGGTCGGCCTGATGCACAACTGAAAGCTGTGTTTAAGGTCTGTATCTTGGAACATAGATAGTTCTCAGGTGTTACTCTAGTTGTGTCTGATCCTTTGTAACTATTGGATTCTTCTGTGGATTCCTTTTCTATTACATCTATCAGTTCTAATCTGATTGGTCTTCATAATTGTGCCTCTATCTCTTTAAGCAACTGGAGGAGAACATTATTGCCTTTGTAAAGGAGGAACTGAAAACGTTCTACACAGCTATACAGGCATCAAAACCCTCCAGCAGAGACAGAACGGACAAGAGCAGAGAGGCTCTTCTGGACATCACACTGGACTTCCTGAAGAGGATGAAGCAGGACGAGCTGGCTCATCACTTACAGAGCAGTAAGAACAGTTTACTACAATGGGTTTTTGGGTGCCCTTTTCAGGTCGGTGGAGTGTCCTTGCCTCAAGTGGAGGAGTTCAAGTATCTCGGGGTCTTGTTCTCAGTGAGGGGTGGATGGAGCGGGAGATTGTTGTATCTGACTGTTGTGGTGAAGAAGGAGCTGAGTCCAAAGACAAAGCCCTCGATTTACGGGCTGATCTACGTTCCTACTCTCACCTAGTCCTGGTTCCTACTCTCACCTATGGTCATGACATTTGAGTCATGACTGAAAGGACAAAATGGCTGGGCGCACTCTTAGAGATAGGGTGAGGAGGATGCTCCTGATATCACCAAGTAATTAAGAATCCAGGGCCAATGTCATGTTGTTTGCCCAGGACTAATGTTACAGCAGCCAATCAGGGCTCAATTGTGCTAGATAGATAACCTAAATCTAACCCTAGGTTTAGGTTTAGATATATTTTCAGACAAAGCAACTCATAGAAACCAACTCACGTCGAAAGGAGCCAGCTGAGGTGTCTCGGGCATCTGTTTCAGATACCTCCTGGTGGCCTCCCTCAAGAGGTGTTCCAGACACGTTCCACTGGGAGGAGGCCCCGGGGAAGACCCAGGACACGCTGGAAAGCCCAGGTCTTTAAGCTGGGAACGCCTTGGGATCCCCCAGGAAGAGCTGGATGAGGTGTGCGTGGATCGGGAAGTCTGGGCATCTCTGCTCAGACTGTTGCCTCCTGACCCGCCCCGGATAAAGTGGAAGACAATGGATGGATGGATGGGTTTTTATTCATGATTAAAGATGACCTGATTAATTAACTGTTGCTAAATTCATATCTGGTTAAAGGTTGTTTTCTTCAAATGCAGATGTAAACAATCGTGTTACAGGCTCATGGTAAACTTGAGGTTTTCATCATTACATTAAAATCAGTAATATTTTAAAAGCCATATGAGACAACTGTTGTTGTGATTTTGGGCAGGACAAAAAACAATATAATTTGATTCAGGAACACGAGGACACAACAACAGTCTGTGAAGCAGAGATTCAAATTGCCAACCTTATGGTCACAGCTGTTGTCTCATGTCCCATGATCTCCAGATGCAGATTAGATTAGGCTTGTAGTTCCAGAGGAAAATGTTCTGTGATCACCTCACTAAATGCTTCCTCCTGCCTTTAGGTTTTTACTGTGGAGTGACTCCGTCTCAGCTGCAGTCCATGCTGCAGCAGAAGTACCAGCACATGTTTGAGGGCCTCCCTAAAGCAGGAAACCCCACAGATCTGAACCAGATCTACACAGAGCTGTACATCACTGAGGGAGGAGCCACAGGGGCCAGTGAAGAGCATGAGGTCAGACAGATCGAGGGAGCCTCCAGGAAATGGGCATCTCCAGAGACCGCTGTTCCATGTGAGGACATTTTTAAAGTCCATACCCAAAGAGATGGAGGGATCTCAACAGAACTGAGCAGTGAAGTAGACAAACAAACACGAGTCAGAACCGTGCTGACGATGGGCGTGGCTGGAATCGGGAAAACTGTACTGACTCAGAAGTTCTGTCTGGACTGGGCTGAAGGCAAAACCAACCAGGACATCCACCTGCTGTTCCCCTTCACCTTCAGAGAGCTCAATGTGCTCAGAGACAAACAGATCAGTCTGGAAGGACTTGTACAGAGCTTTTACAGTCCGTCAGTAAAACTTAACAGTTCTGAAAAAGTCCAAACGGTCTTCATCCTCGATGGTCTGGACGAGTGCAGACTCTCTCTGGACTTCACCCAGAGCCTGAGGGATCCCACAGAACCCAGCTCTGTGGCTGTGCTGCTGGTGAACCTCATTAAGGGATCTCTGCTCCCCTGCGCTCGTCTCTGGATCACCACACGGCCGGCAGCAGCCAATCAGATCCCAGCTGAGTGCGTCTCCATGGTGACAGAGGTACGAGGGTTCGCTGACCCACAGAAGGAGCAGTACTTCAGGAAGAGGTTCGCAGACGAGCAGAAGGCCACAGCCATCATCTCCCACATCAAGAAGTCACACAGCCTCTACGCCATGTGCCGGATCCCAGTGTTCAGCTGGATCACCTCCACAGTCCTGGAGCATGTGATGAAGACTGGAGCCACAGAGCAGCTGCCCAACACACTGACTGAGATGTACATCCACTTCTTAGTGGTTCAAGCCAAACTAAAGAACGTGAAGTACGATGATCGTTCTGTAACAGACTCGGTCTGGAGTTCAGAGAACCAAGCAATGGTCCTGTCTTTGGCTAAACTGGCCTTTGAGCAGCTGCAGAAAGGAAACCTGATCTTCTATGAGTCAGACCTGATTGAGTGTGGTCTAGATGTAGATAAAGCCTCCATGTACTCTGGAGTGTTTACTCAGGTCTTCAGAGAGGAGTCAGGCCTGTACCAAGAGAAGGTCTACAGCTTTGTCCATCTGAGTGTCCAAGAGTTTCTGGCTGCTCTTCACGTCCATGTCACATTTGTCAACACTGGAGAAAACCTGCTGAAGACACAAGGTTTGATGGACAATATAAAGACATTGTTTAAAAGAAAAGAAGACTTACACCAGCTTCACCAGACGGCTGTGGACAGGGCCTTGAAGAGACCAAATGGCCAATGGGACTTGTTTCTACGCTTTCTTTTAGGTTTATCTCTTCCAACCAATGACAAACTTTTGTATTTCCTGAAGAAACATCACTCTGACACTGTTGATGCTTTAGATGATCAAAGGGCCATTGAGTACATTAATAAGAAGTTAAAAATGCTGTCTGCAGAACAAAGCATCAACTTGTTTCACTGCTTGAATGAACTAGGAGACCATTCTCTTGTGAGCAGAGTCCAACAATTCATGAAGGAGAGAAAGCTCTCCAGCAGAACATCCCCAGAACAATGGTCTGCTGTTGTCTTCACGCTGCTGTCTTCAGATAATGATCTGAGTGCCTTTAACCTGAAGGAATACTCTGCATCAGAGGAAGCCTTCCTCAAGTTGCTTCCAGTTGTAAAAGAAGCCACCATTGCCACGTAAGTTCATCAAGCCCACTGGTGTATGCATTTGTACATGTCACAGTTGCTAAAAAGAACTTGTTTGCTTTTCAGTCTCACTTACTGTAATCTGTCCTTTGAGAGCTGTAACTCGCTGTCATCAGTTCTTAGCTCAAAGCTCTCAAGTCTTCAACATTTAGACATCAGCAACAATGATCTCTGTGACGATGGAGTGGAGCAGCTCTGTGTGGGATTGAAAAGTCCTGAGTGTATACTGGAGACACTGAAGTAAGAAACTGATCATGGACTGTAAGTCTGTTTGTGGATGATAGTGTCTGTTGTTTTAGGCTGTCAGGATGTCTGGTCTCAGAGAAAGGAGGAGCTTCTCTGGTCTCAGCTCTTAGCCCCACCTCCTCTCGTTTAAAACTGCTTGACCTGAGCTACAACCACCCACAAGTTGCAACACTAGAGATACTGACTGCTCTCAAACAGGACCAGCGCCACTCCCTCAAGACTCTCACGTGAGGACTCATTTACTTAACTGCTGTTGAGTGGAAGAATCAGTAAGATCCTACATCTTGAATTGTTATAAATGTTGTTGATGCTTTAAATGTAGTTGTTCTCGTGGAACTATCAAAATAGGATAGGTAGGATAGGGTAGTTTGTCATTGCAAACCTAATCACAGCAATCCCATTAGGTTCATAAAGTAACAATGCTAGTTTATTTTGTTATAGTCAGACCTGTGTATTTGTTTTTACCTTTCCTGTTGCGGCTGCTTGAGCTGCTGCCTTCCTCAGAAGTGTCATGTGATGTTCTGAGCTTAATCACAGCAAAATTCTCTTTGAGAACAGTCCCCGACGGACGTGGCTTTCGTTTTTGACCGAAATCCGACTTCCTGCAAACTTTAGCCACTTTAAAACATCTTCTACAGCATTGGTTCCCAAAGTGGGGTCCGGGGCCCCCTGGGGGTCCTCAGAGCCATTGCAGGGGGGCCTCCAAATGTTATTTTTCAGACATAAATGCTGAAGATCTCAGTTGGTGTTTCCATATTTATCTCAATGGACCCTGGTTTTCCCTAAAAGGGGGTGTTAACCTTTCCGTTGCTCTGCTGTATCAGACCAGTGTGGCACTTGTTAGCTTTTTTTTTCCCTGTTCACACACACCACCACCTTTTTACAGGGCACACAGGTAGATCTTAAAGTAGATAGACAAATTAGTGGGACATAAACACTGATGCTACTGGCACAGCTGTCATATTCCCCACTTTAGCACACAGTAACAGGTGGATTTCTTTCTTTCAGAATGAAACCAGCTGGAAGTCGATGGCTAACTCCTGGTGTGAGAAAGTGTAAGTGTCCCAAATATGGAGACTTTAGTAATTCAAGTCCCAAAGATTTGTGTACTTTGTTTAAAATATATAGTACAAAATAAGCTACAAATATAAGATAATATTGTGTTTCAGACTCCTGTGAGCTCATCCTGGATCTAAACTCCGCGCACAGACGCCTGGAGCTGCTGGATGACCGCACAGTGACGTTGACAGAGAAGGACCAACCGTACCCTGATCATCCGGACAGGTTTGAGTCCTGCCAACAGGTCCTCTGCTCCACTGGGCTCACAGGGCGCTGCTACTGGGAGGTGGACTGGAAAGGGAAGTGGACCAATTGGGAGGTTGATGTAGCAGTGAGCTACAGGGGGATTGGACGAAAAGGCGGCAGTGGGTTCGGGCTCAGTGACCGGTCCTGGGCTCTGAAGATCTCTACTGGAGGTTACTATGTTCTTCATGGAGGAGTACCAACCCTAGTTTCCTCCTGTTACTCTCCTACTGACCGAGTGGCCGTTTACCTGGACTGTGCTAATGGAACTCTAACCTTTTACAAAATCAATGATAATGATGGAAAACTGCTGTATTTGCACAGCTTCACCGCCATGTTCACTGAGCGTCTTTATGCTGGACTCGGGTTTGGCGTCTTTTCTTCTGGTGTTACAGTGTCGTTTGACAAACTGCTGCTCTAAGTTTCTTCTTCAAATGTTATCTCAGATAACACCAATCAATTCTCTAGTTTAGATGTCTACAAACTTGTTCTTAAAAACCCTCCTGGGTCCATCAGGGGCTGTGCTGACCCTCGGGGGCGAGCAAATTCAGGGACAACCACTTCTGCGTCAAATATATGGAGGGCCATTAATGTAAAAAGTCATGGTCCGTCATGAGGTATTTTAGTGGCCAAAAACAAAATGCGTCAAGAGATCGCGGCACATAACGGGCGTCAAGAGGTCGCACGGCAAGAGATCACGCTGCAAGAGGTCGTGGCGCGTCAAGAGAAATCGCGGCACATACCGGGGGTAAAGACATCGCGCGGCAAGAGGCGCGTCACGGGCGTCAAGAGATGACATGGTGCATTACGGGTGTCAAGAGGTCGCGCGTTTGAAGCTGTTCTTGCGTTTCAAGCGTCTGTCGCGTATCACAAGCTTCCTAGGCGTCGGACACCAACGTTGGACAATATTGAACTTTTGGAGCTAGACGCGGCAACCAATCAGAGAGGCTCACTCTAGTGCCTTCGTTTGCCTAGCATGAAGAAGCAAGAAACCAACAAAGAAGCAGCTATTGTCGCCATTCCCTCCTAATAACATAACATTTACAGCGTTTCCATCCTGTCTATGCTCTCACATGAATCATACTGCCATTTTAACCATTATACATCCATGGGCAGAGGGCCGAGGAGGAGCAGGGAAAAGAGTGTATATTAATACATCTTTCGTTTACACGCCACATAGAAGAGGTGGGATATGCCATTAGTTGACCATCGGCAACAGAGAATGACAATTGTCATCAGCATCTCTCATCACATCCAGGACCAGGACGTCAGTTACTCCCTTCAAGGAGTAGGTACAGGTACATTAAGACCAGGACAAATAGATTTAAGAACAGTTTTTATCCAAGTGCAGTTACCACTGAATGCTGCCCAATGTAACCGACCATAGGCCTAATGTAACTGATGAGTGTGTTGTGTGTCATTTTAAAGGATTAATTGCCTTTTAACATTTATTGAAGGTTTTTTGTACACCAACTGGACTTAAAATTTTGTTGTGCTTTTTGCAATGACAATAAAGAGGGCTGTGGGAACAAAGGCACACTCCCACATGGACCAACCATGTCAGTATTTATGAATGGATATGTGTGGGGAAAGAGCGGAGCGCAGCCATTTTGGAGTCTCTTCAGACCAGTGTTAATTTCGTTGACGAAATATTATCGTCATATTTTTCGTCACGAATATATTTTTGGGCACGAAAACGAAACGAAAACTAAAATAGGAGTCATTCATTGGGACGAAGACGATGACGAAATTGATCGACATTTTAGTCCACGAATAAAAGACGAGACCAAAAACAGACCATGACGAAATTCAATCAGAAGAAGAGATAGATGAGGCAAATGAGAAAACAACGTGTCCCGACCAAACGCAGCACAGAGCGCGTAACTCGCAACGTGTGTTTATTTTGAAGCCAACGCGTGTCACTTTGTTGACATTTTTGTCACAACGCACCTGCTGTACTTTTGGAGGAGCTGCTCTTGCCGGTGGTCAGCTACAATAGCAGACATGGAGACAATAGCGTGGCTTTATCTGTTAAATAAACCCAGATAACGTCATCGTAGGGCTTCTTCACAACCGTCTGGATTCACCAGATAAAGAGAGGCTGCAGTGTTTGGTGAAACTCACCATTTGCTTCAGCTGCGCGCGGATGAGGTTCCGTCTGTCCCGTGCCCAGTTTGATGACCTCTTGGCCCGCATCGGCAGTGGCATCGCCCGCCAGGACACCAACTAAAGGCTCTCGATGCCCACGGAAGAGTGCCTGTTCATCTGTTTGCGGTTAGTGGCATTTTCTGATAAAATGGGCTACTACTGTTATGCCTCTGGCTTGTTCC
>OMNZ01020726.1:9659-56963 GCA_900303255.1 Lesueurigobius sanzi | reverse complement strand
AAAAATACGCTCAACTGAAGATGCCATCTCTACTGCGCTTCATGCAGCCCTCACTCACCTTGAAACAAAGGACTCCTATGTTAGAATGCTGTTTTTAGACTTTAGCTCAGCATTCAACACTATAATCCCACAGCAGCTAATACACAAACTGCTCCATCTGGGGATTTTCTGACGGGGAGACCACAGGCTGTACGTGTCGGTGGCAAGTCCTCCAGAACCATCACACTGAACACGGCTGTGTGCTGAGCCCTCTCCTGTTCACTCTGCTGACCCATGACTGCGCTCCAAAGTACGACTCAAACCTCTTCATCAAGTTTGCAGACGACACAACAGTGGTGGGTCTCATCAGCAACAGAGACGAGTCAAACTACAGGAGTGAGGTGAGCAGTCTGGCCATGTGCACACAGAACAATCTCTCTCTAAATGTGGAGAAGACAAAAGAGATTGTGGACTTTCGAAGAGCGCGGGTCCAGCATGCTCCTCTAACAATCAACGGTGCTGCAGTTGAGAGGGTGACCAGCACTAAGTTCCTGGATGTGCACATCACAGAGAACATGCACACCACATCACTGGTCAAGAAAAGTAATCAGCGTCTCTACTTTCTCCGCAAGTTGAGAAGAGCCAGAGTCCCAGCCTCCGTTATGTCCAACTTCTACTATAGAGAGCATCCTGACCAGCTCCATCACTGTGTGGCACGGTGCCAGCACTGCCTCCTGTTGAAGGAGCCTCCAGCGCATCGTGAGAGCAGCGCAGAAGATCTGTGGAGCCCCTCTCCCCTCTATTAAGGACATGTACTCCACCCGTCTCACCCGCAAAGCCATCAAAATCGCCAGGGACCCTTCGCACCCATCACACAGTCTCTTCAGGGTGATGCCTTCCAGTCAACTGAGGAACAGTTTCGTACACAGGGCCATCGGGAAGCTGAACTCCCTCCCCTCCCTCCCTCCCCTCTTTCCCCTCCCCCGCTCCACAATCAAGGATGAGAGAAACATAATTTCGAACCATTCACATGGTTTGACAAATAAAGAATCTTGAATCTTGAATCTTATAATAGCTACACCTTATTCAGCCTTAATAACAATGATATATATACAACAGCATATATATATATTTATACAATTGGAAATACATTTGGGTACCAAGGGGTTAATATGTGGTTTAATCATGGTCTAATATAGTAATAGTAATGTAGTTATTGGCACTTTTCTTGAAATTAGTGAGTAAAATCAAGGGCAAATCTAGCTATTTCTAGATTACTTCTTGCAGCGCAGGCTCAGCTTTGAAGGAGAGGTGCCCAATCTATTCCAAGTGGAGTAAAATGAAGTTTACTAATGAGTTTGTGCAGATGTCACAACTTGGTAACAGAAGCCAAATGAGTCGAGTTGAGCAGTGCATGCGTCCAAAAAACACATTTAATCAATTCGCATCAGGATGGAAGGGACTGTGAGATCTAAAAACGAGTTGTGTCTTTAGCTGGTAGTCTATTCTAAACTAACTGATCCTTTCATGGTCTGAAAAGGGGAAAATAGGTGCCCCGGCAAGTCATTTCACTATCAAACAATTTTCCGTGCCTGACTCAACAAGTGACATCATTAAAGTGAATCACGTAAAAAGGGATTGAGACTAATGATCTAGCGTGGAGCCCATTATCCAACTGTGGCATTGTTCGACTGCTGGACCTGAACGCACCCTCCCTCCTCGTCCCTGCGTGGCACTTTTGAGTTTAATCTAATTATCCATGCCCCCGTTCAGGAAAAACAAACTGCCCAAATGAGAAAACCATCACCGTCACCAACGGAGCGAGCCAGAAAGAGACAGGGGACATCAAAGTCTGAGTGAAAAAGGATCATGAAAGGATAAACTGGGGACAATCTCTGGCATCTTTAAATCTTGTGCATGACTTGAAACCTTTCAGGGTCATGATGCGTTCAGGAGCGGCAGGTGCTTTGTATTCAGAGTTGCGTGGCACGGTCGGATATTCACAGACCATTAAAGGCCTAATAGCGGGAGAGAATTAAACATGACTTTATTTAGAAGCAACCGGAGCGGAGAGGAGCGAGCAGCGAGGGGAAGGTCATCACCGATTTAATGTCAAAAGATATGGTGGTTTGAGGGGGTTACGTGCTGTATAAAAAAAACAAACAAAACAAAACAAAAAAACATTGTGAAGTTGAGTAACAGAGTAACTTTCTTTTTTATTATTGTTAAAGCAGCCTTTTCGAGAAATAAAATAGTCACACTATTTACAGGTTAAATGTCCTTAAATGATTGAATGATTCTTATGGGTATATACTGTATTTGTGCGGGTCAGGGGGGTACAGGGGAATGATTCTTTGTGGATACGGGTAGATATGGGGGTTCAGATGGATTAATGGGAATGATTTTAAGTTGTAAAGTGCTTTGTGTTATACTGTATATTTTCTTTGATTAGTTTGGTTAGTCTGGAGTTTCCATCAGTGGCAGGTCCAACTGGCTGAAGGACAACTTCATCCACCAGGCTGTCAGGAAGCTGAACTCTCCCCTTCCCTCTCTCTGCTGCCCCCTATAGTGTTCATACACTGCAAAAAGTGATATCTACAAGAGGTAAAATGACTTGGAGTAATTCTAACTTGCCATGTAAAGAAATCTGGCAAATGAACAAACATTTTTGTACAAGAAAGAATTATTGTTTCATTTTATTTCAAGGCAAGATGTGCAATGTTTTTCTCTTATTTTAAGTATGAATATACTTGTTCCATTGGCAGCTCATCAAGGGCAAGAATACTTATTCCTCGATTACCTTTTCAGTGTATGTGTTACTTCTTTGGTTTGTCTTTTTGTTTACCACTGGTGTGAGAGACACAACAGACCATTGAATTATTATTATTGATCTCTAACAGGGAAGAAAGAGTCTAATTCTGTGCACTTTATTTCTATGGTGGATTGCTCTGCTCTGTTTTTTTTTTTACCAAAGATGTACATGCGTTGGGTTGTGAATGTAAAGGAGGGATTGTGAAAGCTATAAACAAGTTGTAGCTACAGTTGAGGTTTTCAAATCAGCTCAACTTTTACTCTTGAGGCCAAAAGGCATTGAAATCTTTATGCTAACTTCCAAAAAGCATCACAAGATATTATTTGATTAGCAGATGTCAGTCGCCACAACAGTTTGGCGAACTCTTCGTCATTTTTCAGGGGTCCACCTAGCGTCGAGATTAGCCGTCTATGCGCCTGATAAACCTGCGGGGTCAGGGGTGAAGTGTCCCGCGGCGTTTGGAGAGTAAACCACTACTGTAGGATCAGGAGGAGGCGTGTTAACTCAGAGCTGCTGTAATAACAGAGTCGGCTCTAATCGGGCCGTCCCGCTGCTGACAGGGGCCGGTGTTTGTGTTGGACCTCTCTGATGGGACACTCCGTCTGGGACGAGGGGAGAGGGGGGGCCAGCAGCTAATAAGAGACATATTGACCCGTTAACTCGCTGCCAAAACAGGAGCAAGAGGCTGAAAGGATGTGTTTGACTTTTTTTTGTTTTGGAAAATGGCCGCAGTGAACCGTGTATTTCAGCAACTTCAAATTACACTTTATGTAGTTGTTTTTTGAAGAAGCTTTTTCAAACCGTGACAAAAATGGGGGCAACAGTCAAAGCAAACCTTCAATGCATTCTTGTTCAGTTTAGATCAGGGGTGCCCAAAGTTTCTTTTCTTCCATGGAGGGCTAAAATGGAAAAACTATACCTATTACTGGGCGATGGGCCAAACGCAATACTGTTTTGCATGTAGACAGACCCAATGCAAACAGATCTATGATTAAATATCCTTTAATTACTATGTTACATGCCACTGTGGTGTCCAAATGTACTATTGGGAGTCTATTCAGTGCACAAATTAATCAAAATAGACATCCATTACAAACCTAAGAACCATCTCGAGGGCCGAATCAAACCTCTTGGAGGGCCGAATTTGGTCATATTTTAGCCATTTATTACTCATTACGACCTGTTTTATTTTGGTAACACTTTAGGTTACAGCCCGCAGTTCTACAAAAAAGTAATTACACATGTGTAGTTACACTTCAGTTAGGACAGGGGTGCCCAAAGTGTGGCCCGGGGGCCAAATGTGGCCCTCAGACCATTTTTTGGTGGCCCACAAGCTTCTTGTTGAATTGGCACACATTGCCAGATACTACTTTTTCATTATCATACAAATTTATACACAATTAAAACTCAAAAACGAAAATTTGTTACCTTTTTTGTGGCTCTTTAGATAGTGGTTTCTCACCCCTGGTCTCGCTATGCTGCCAGAATACAAACTAAAATATATTTCATTTATGTAATTCTAGTAAAAAAAAAAAAAAAAAGCCAGTAGCTTGTCGTATCTTTGCGTGAACACCTTGTTGATAATCTCTCTGACAGTTTGGTTTTGTGCTGATAAAATAACACTGAAAATCCCTCTTTCAGCCTCTCTTGATGTCGAGTCCGGAGCTTTGGAGAACAAACGCAAAGAGGAATGTCGATTTACATGCGAGAATCTGCGGGATTAAGGAGACATTTTTCATATTTGGGAACTCCGCGGCTTTGCGTTCACGCCGCGGGTTTGACGCTAACCCGCTCGGTCATGGCATGTCAGCACTGTAAAGGGGCATACATGAGCGGGCGGCCGGTATTTCCATTGCTTTCTTTCGGATTATGAAAACTTACACGTCGCTTTGGTGAGTGTAGACCCGGTCGAAGAGAGCCTCCGGTGCCATCCATTTCACGGGCAGACGACCCTGCAACAACAGCACAGAGCGCCAGTCAAAAGCGGGCATCGAATATAACACAATACACACTATGAAAACAGGCTTCAAGCGCGGCAGGATAGAAGTTAAATGGATTAGGGTAGATTGATCAGCAGGTGTAAGTGATAATCGCTATGAACAGCCTGACCTCTTTGAACTACATATGTTGAAGATGGGTCGTAAACTGTATGGGATTCCTAGAGACAGGGGCGCAATGGAAAAGACAGCGAGGAAGATTGAAGGTGGCAGAGCAGAAGATAATAAAGAAAATGGGAAGGATTAGGGATGAGTACATGAAAAGGGAGAAGCTTGTGTTGGACGTTTGGGGGATAAAGTCATACATGTCAAGATTGGGATGATTTGAACATGAACAGACAAGAACAGTGAATATACGTAAAGGGATGCCAAGCGTAGAGCAAAAGGCCAGGCCTAGTGCGATAGTTTTCAAACTTTTCACAGCAGGTACCACCTCATACAATATACTTATGGTACCATATATACTTATGGTATATATGGTACTTCCAAGTACCATCCAAGCCCAGATTAAGTAGGTATTACAGTAGGTAGTATTGGCATCAGGCAAAAAGTCCTCTGGGTTGGATCCAGAGTTTAAACATTTATTTCCAAGCTCTATATTTTCAGTGTTTTGCCCCCAGTGGTGGACTCACGTTGGTGGTCTTTTTGTAGTAGTCGATGTTGTGCACGTCCCTGGCCAGGCCGAAGTCTGCGATCTTCATCACGTTGTCCTCCGTCACAAGGACGTTTCGAGCCGCCAGGTCTCTGTGGATGCACTGCGATGGGAGGCAGAGTACAGCACTTCAATACAGCTCTTCAAAAACACGCAAAAAACACCAGCGACCTCCAGCCCGCCCAGGAGCTTTAACTTTGGGGAAAGTCGAAGGCATAGTTTACTCCATGATGATAATAAATAGTCAAATAATGTAGCTGTAGCCTGGGACAATGAGTCGAAATGTCAAGCAGCATCACAGGGGATTGACTAACTGCATCAAGGTACTTTTCTGTGTTTATCTGAAGTTAGACTATGGTAAAAGTTTGCATAACGCGGGGGTCTCCAACCTGATTTTCCCCCATGTACTACTTCCTGAAGTAAAGACAACGCAAAGCTAATACTTTTTATTGAGACTTGAGATTTTTGGTACTAAGGAGGAGAATAACTTGGGACAGTTAGTAGCTAAGGTATTATGTCAAAACAAACAAAGAATCTTAATATAGATTCCTCTTTGTGTTCATTGAGTTCCTAAGTCAATCATTTGGTGCATTAAGACATAATATACATGTATCTACAAATGCAATGAGATATTGTACATCAGTAGTTCTCAACTGGTGGGTCTGGACCCCAAAGTGGGTCACGGAGCCATTTTTAGTTGGTCACAAGCCTTTCCTGGGCAACATTTTTCAATATTTATCCGCTAAAAATGCATAAAAATGTGTTATTTTGCCAATATGTTTAGCTTTGTCTGATTATTTGATGCTCATTCAACTAAAATTTGTTGAAAAAGAAAGTATTTTACATTCTTTATATACTAAATTCATTGTTATTTGGGTTGCGGCTTGGCATTATAGATGGGTAGGTCCTGACATCATAGCAGTTTAGAACCACTGCTGTATATTACTATAAACATTTACCTAACTTACCTAATTGTTTCATCTAATTCCTCAAACAAATATACATGTATGTTGGTTCAATCCAGACAGTTTTGTGGCTTAACTATTATTTTTTTTAACACTCCTATATCATTTCCCAGGACATCGCGGGTTGGCACTGACCTTCTGCGAGGCCAGGTACTCCATGCCCCGGGCCACCTGGTAGGCGCAGGACACCAGGTCTTTGAAGGTGAGCTGTTCGTCCGGGATCTTGCAGGTGTCGAAGGAGTAGTCCATCCCCGGAGGTCTCCGCGCCCTGAGGTACTCCCTGAGGTTTCCTTTCGACGCATACTCCACCAGCACATACAGAGGGCCTGGGTAGTTTACAAAGACAGTTGTCAAATTGGATTCTTTTTTTGTGCTATTGTTGATTTCAGTAAAGCTCACACCACTCACCGTCTTGTGTACACGCTCCCAGCAGGTTGATGATGTTTTTGTGTTTCCCGATCATTTTCATCATCTCCATTTCCGACACCAGGTCTGACAAATCTTTATCTGTCGCGTCATCTACAAAATACACAAAAACCTTACAGAACTCCTAAAACTTCTAAATTATAAGTGATCTCTACCAGTTTTTGCTACTACTGCTATTGTTGCTGCACCAGTAATCATTACCTTTCAACATTTTGGCCGCGACAGTGAGCGGCTTGTTTGGCTTTTCCTTATCGATGCCCACAGCCTCCGCCATGACGACTTGACCGAAGCAGCCCTCGCCCAGCGGCTTACCCAACGTCAACCTGGAAACCCACAGCAGAACAAACATTACGGGGGAACAAGTGGATCTGCTGCTCTGAGGCGCCCTGATGGACAGATAGAGGATTTACTGAGCCTTGTGTCTTGTCAGATTATTCAATGCACACGAAGGACAGGGCATTCGATGTCAAATGACTTGTTGCTTGGCAGCCACAGGAGACATCTATGTCTCTCTTTTTTTTCTTCTATAGTGACACTTTTGCAGCTTTACTAGAGAACGGTGACCGTTAATAACAAAAGAATGCCACTCAAATGCAACCCAAAACGTAAAAGATATGCAAAAGAAATTCAGCTACGTAATCCTGACCAAATCAAGCTCAGCCTACACCAGTAAAGCCCAAAAGTAATATCTTGATAAACTTAACTCAAGAGAGGCACTTTTTGATTAATGTTGTAATACAAAAGTTGACTCTATTTATTCTATTCTAAACACAAATTACACAATAATAGGATTACCATTGTTTGTGTCATTAATCTTTGACTGTGTGTTTATATTTGGCAGTGCAAATGTTGACAATGCGCTTTCAGCTTCTTGAACTGTTTCTCCAATTTATATATCAGCAAAGTAAACTTAACTAAACTACAAAACTTTGCTCTTGTTTGTTTCCTAAACACGGATCATCTGGGTAGCTAGAAATGCATGACATTAAAGCCTGGCCAGATGAGAAGACTGTTAGTAATAATTTAGAGGCTCTAAAATGCACTTTTAAAAGGGGGTATTTTTGCAGGTATTTGGTAATCGTATTAAACATATCCAAATGTCTTACACTTTGTTGGTTAGAAGATGCTATACTGATCTGTGGTTTCACTTCCTGATTCATCGGGAGCTCCCTTTCGCTGTGTAGCTATTCTGAATTTTAAGAATGAAGAATGAAGCTTCGGCAATGTTTTTTTTGCCAGTACACTGTGATAAATTAAAGCTTTTATAGAGATCGAGAGTAAAGGAAAGCTTTTCCTGCACATAGAGCCTCAGGAGGAGCTCGGAGGAAGCAGCTAGATTCAAAAATGACACAAACATGCACAGCTCGAAACAACGCCAGCTGTATTTTTGAGGGAACAACATTGTACCGTGCTTAAAAAGTCTTAAAAGTCTATTTTTCATCATAACCCACCCTTTAATACGTGCCGTCATCTGTTTCACCTGCATAACTCACCCACAGACTTCCCAAAACATGCCTACCTATCAAACTATGTCTTATTTCTCATACCTTGTTCGTGGAAACTCCCACTTGGGGTCCGAGGGCAGCTCCAGCTCGGACACGTGCGCCAGCATGGGCCCGTCGCTGGAGGAGAGCCGCGCGATCCGCACCAGAGGAGTGTTGGAGTTCATGGAGGAGTTGGAATCCAAGGAGACCTGCTGAGAACAAAAGCAGCCTGTTATAATCTCTGAGAGGGCTGCAGCAGCGGGGACGGAGGGGAAACACAGAGGGAAGACGGTCTACAGGAAGTATACGACTGTAATGAGATGCTTAAGTAGAGAAGGTTTGTTGGTTCTTATCATTTGGTTCCTTAATTAGACTGAAGATTAGATGGTTAAGACCAATACAACGTGATGATTTACTGAGTAGAGCAGGGCTATTTGATCAGTTGCAGAGTCCTATTCAGATACAAACTGTCCATTCATAATTTACCTCATTTCATCATTGTTTCTCAAGATGGTTGCATTTTGGCTCTAGATCCCACCACTCTATGGTGGTTACTATCGAAATGCTTATAATTGTTTGTCTTGGTTTATGGCTAATACAACAGTATCTCTGTCATTACTGGATCTATCCACATGCAACTGGCACAAAGTGAAATGTCTTCTCTGCCAGCAAATTTTCTCATTAAATAGTCCATAAGGGGGGACAATATTGTGATGTTGGCCAGTGGAAAGGACTTCAAGTCATACGAATATTATAGCAGGTTTGTGAATCCAAAAACTATCAAATAATGAACAGGGATAATTTTATTTCTGTCGATTTCTCTCGTGGATATCTCTTCCATAGAGTTATTTTGGCTGAGATTCTTTCTAGAATGTGAACAAAACCTATTATGTTCGACCTTTCACCTTTAAAGTGGACATATCATGCAAATGGATCTTAAAAACAGGCTATAGGATGTCTGTGCATTGATATTTTACATTTTATGAATTCAAATATTGCCTCTGTCATGATTACACAATGTTCATAAATACTAGTGCCAGGGCTGATGAGGATTTGGCCTGCAGTGCCCCCTACAGCCAAGAGTGGGAATCACATGGTAAAACTAAACTGTAAGTGGCTAGTAGCATGACGGAGTTGCTATAGTTATAGTTAAAAGCTAAAAAAAAATTTGATTCAGCTTGATGTAAATGGTCACATTTATATAGCGCTTTTCTACCTGCTTTAGGCACTCAAAGCGCTTTACATCAAGGAACCACTCACCCATTCACACTCTCATTCATACACCAGTGTACGCAGACACTGGAGGCAAGGTGGGTGAAGTGTCTTGCCCAAGGACACAACGGCAGTGTGCGCCTGCGGGGATCGAAACGCTAACCCTCCGATTACAAGACGACCCGCTCTACTACTTGTGCCACCGTCGCCCCCGATGTGTCTCCTTGACTAAGTGTCCATTTTGACCATCCAAGGGAAACATGTTAGCACACAAGACACCAAATATTTAACAATGTAACATGCCAAAAATATCCAAAGTGCACTGCCTGCCAGATATGTCCCTTATAGCATGCTGCTGTCAAGGTGTGTGACTTTTACAAATAGCCAAACACGAATCCGCCGCTAACAAAGACAAATGCAGCGGGAAGCGCGGGCAGGTAACGGAAACCGAGGTGCGACAAAAATCCATCAACAAACTCCATTTCCACCTGTGACTGTGGCAGAAATCCACCATTGCATGATTCGTGATAGATGTCTTACAACCCAGGCACAAAACACAACCCACTTTTGCAGCAAAATGACAACAAAGCTAAAACTTTCCTGAATAATTGTGCAGGTCTGAAAAGTAATATGGGACAGTACATGCCAGGAGCTTTAGGGGCAGATTTGGAGAGAGCGGAGATTAGCTCAAGAAAACCAAGTGGAGATTACTGAAAAATGTAATAAAGCCCTTCTCTGGACTACCTTACATGAGCATGATGAGGTGCCAGGGTAAAATAGGACAGTGGGAGGCGAGCCAGTGGGGGAACGCTTGATAGTTATGAAAAAATATGTTTTGGACAGATCGAGTTGGGGTTTTGCTTGTTTTTGATCGTGTACCTGGTTTGAACTTCCTTTAAGTCTGGTTTGGTCCTGCCTCCGCCCATTTATTTAAATATTAATTTAGTTTAGTTAGAAAGCAATCATATTCTGGGATGGTACATTGGACTTCAAAACACTGAGAATCATAAAAAGGCCATAAAACAAACAGAGTGTAGAAGTTTATGTTCAGAAAATTACAAGATGGATTTGCAGTGAGGTACGGCAGGACAATAAATCATGGTTTTGGATGAAAGGCTTCAGGCTTTGGTCTAAAAATGCATCTTTCGTGGATTTGAAGCCTTTAATTTTAGTCCTGGAAAGTCAGAATATGAAAAAAATCAACCACTAGGAACAGTTAACAGTGGGAGGCCTGCACTGCAAAGCAATATGCATAGAATAAATAAACTACTCAACTATTGGTGTCTTTTTCCACAGTTGTAAATATCTTACCATTACGCACCAAAAAACCCCATATTATTATGAGAATGTTTAATATTCCTGTCAAATACCATTGAGGAAAGATGTCTTTTCAAATGTCAGAATGTGTCAAAAATGCCATCATCAAGACCTGCCGGAGCTGCTTCTTCAGAGGTGCACGGCTTTTGGAAAATGTTTCGTCATTTTGTGCCTGTGTGAGAAAAACTGTGCCACATTTTGTAACATCTCTCGGTAGCAGTTCAAAGCGAGCTCTCGCGCTGGTGGAGAAACTGTAGACAAATAAAAGTGTGTGAGGTGTTGGGAGGCGACGCGACGAGAACGCTGGGAGCCTCCCGCGCCGGTGACACGTGCTGGCATCCGTCCCGGAGCGCATTCGGGGGGGGGGGTCCGGGTTGTTTATGCCCCCCTGCGAGTGCCAGAGCCGGGGCTGAAGTTCCACTCTCTGCCCCCCTCTCCCGCTCACGTTTGGTGGTTCTGATTTGGTATGGCTCCGAGGAAGATTTAGTCATGTTCAGACTCTGGTTTAGTAGCGTTTAACCTGCAGTGTTTACGGGGGGATTTGGGATGCTTCGTGGCCCCCCTTTGTGAGCGTTAGAGCCAGGGCTGAGATTTCACTCTTTCCCTTCAACTGTTGGAGGGAACCGGAGCATCTGCTTCTCCAGTCTGACTCACTGTCTCTCAAGTAGGACTGCAACTAACGATTACTTTGGTGATCGATTTATGTGAATATTATTTTTTTACGATTATTCAATGAATCATTTGGCTGCAAAAGATGCACGGAAATTGTATTTTTATGAACTTTTTGCTATATGAAGCTAAAGTGACACCTTTTGAAGACATCTTGTGTAAACTTTACTTTTGCCATAGGACCTGGTAACTCCTATGTCTTGGTTTAAGTCATATCCGGGACAAAGGGAGGTCAAATATTTACAAAAGACTTGTACCTTTACAGACCAAATTGTTTTTTTCATCAAAAATACAACATTTTGATATAATTCTTAGCCTAGCACTAGCCTTCAGCGTGTTTTCCCCTGCCATTCTTTAAAAACAAATATTTAAAGGAAACGTCACCGTGTGGAGGTTTGCAAAATGTAATGTCTTACAGAGTTATTAGGGAGAGTTTTCCTACAACCTCTCGTAAGTTGATACATGGATAGGAAGAGACAGAGAGAGAGAATAGGTATGTTTTTTTTTTTGCAAATCTTGTATCTACTTTCTGTTACCTGTCTCTTGAGGGGGAACTTGGACAGTTTTTGGACAGGAGGAGTGGGGAGGGTCTTCTGCGTGGTCATCCTCATCCTGCACAGGACGATGATGATGACGGTGAGGATGACGAGCACGCAGCCCGTCACGTAGATCAGGATGTCCGCGTAGTCGTCTCGCTCCTCGCTCACTGCTTTGAATATGAGGCACAAAGGACAGTGTTCAGTACATGTTCACCATCAAACTACATTGTGAATAGAGGAAAGAATTGAATAGAGTGATATAAATTGAAAACGTTTTCTTGGAGATTACTGACATAAAAGTGAGAGAAAATGTATTGCAAGAATTCTTTCGTTTTATGTTTTCATTTGAGAAAAAGGCATTTTATTTTGTTGATACATTAGTTACAAAGATTTGTCTAGAGAGGATTTTGAGTAAAAATTCTAATTTTGCCTTGTTTTATGGGATTCAGACCTCAATATATCAGGCTAAAGTTACAATTTCTGTCTATTTCTATGGGGAAATGTTGAATTAGCGCGATAATTAACCATCTTATTGTGAAGATTTGGCAATTTGTTTGATTCCAAGTCAAGTTTATATGTTAAGAGATTAAACTGGGCCAAAATATATGTACTGTATATTTTTAAAGATTGTTTGCCTGTAGTGTCTCCTCTTCAAACTTGTCCTGACTGATTGTTGTAACCGAGCCCACTGCCTTGAAAACAACTCGCTACAGAACTATCTGAGTCCCTGCTACAACATGTACAGCTTTTGTTTCTTTTTTGTCTCTAAATTGTTTTACTCAGTACAAAATCTAAGCATATCCAAACTTGTTTTAGTCAAGGTATTCCTAATCGAGAGTGAAGTAATCCTGGTGCGCTGGCTGAACCCGCGGCTGGTATTTTCACCTGCGAGTGCTCTCTCCTCAGGGAAGCCATTATGAGCTAAACAAGTCTTTGAAATTACCACGTAGCCTTGAGACAAGTGAACGCACCGCCTGCCTGATCCAACAGACGCTCACGCAATTACAACTGCAGTGCTACACAGTCCTTACCAGCCGTAAAGAGGCCCATTATGCAGGTATGAAAGTGATACGGGGTAAAACGGCACATTACCAAACCATAACAGTGGCAATCGTGTCGCTGTGGGTTTGTAACAGCAACAGTGTTTGACTACGGTGGCTCAAGGTGTCCAAGTGGGCTTAACTAGGGGATTACAAGGAAAATGTTCTGTTTCAAAGTGTTTAGAATAACCTAATTCCCTTTGTAAACCATAGTCAACTATTCAAAAACCTTTTAAATATGTATAGCTATGCCTTTTTGTGGTTCCCAACCTTTATTGTCTTGCGTACCCCTTGGGCCTTTCATTTGTACTCCAAGTAACCCCTGCTTCAATGGTTTTGTTGATTAGTTAGAAAGTGAATGACGAACACTCAGATGTATCGGTGAAAAGAAGGTAAATAAATACTCTCAAGTTCTCACTCTATAGTTATTCTTTTTAAAAATAGCTTTTCTGAAAACTTTTCAGAAAACTAGCCTATAACCTGAAAATTGAAAAAGGTTTTGTCAGTAGTGTCTCCCCCTGTATCAGAAAGGAAACGGACTTGTAATCTTATAAGGTCTAAGTACTTATAGGGTCTGAGCCATAACATCATCAACTTATTTGAAAATGTTTTATAAATTATGGATTAAGTATTTACTAATGTTTTACAAATGCTTAAGATTAGGAGGCGATGAAGTGTTACCAGTTTTCATAATAAATACAGCAATTTTAAGATTCTATATAAACTAATGCAGCTATTTTATTGGCAGGATGATTATTGCTCTGAGTTGTGAGTTTATACATGATATATTTGCATGCATTGTCTCATTTCAGCCTCCTCCCATCACTCTAGTAATATAACAACACAACACAAGATCATGTGAAGAAGAAGAGTGAAGTGGAGAAAGTCCTCTACCTGGCACCACCGTGAGCCAAGCAGAGTGGTGAGCAAACCCAATAGAGTTCCCCGCCAGACAAGTGTACTCCCCAGCGTCCTCAAAAGTAACATTGGTCAAGAAGAGCACCTCTAGCTCCTTGTCTGTAGTGTTAATGCCAGCCGTCTGTAGGAGAGAGGAGTGAGGGAAGAGGAGAGGAGAGGAGAGGAGAGGGGGAGAGGAAGGGAGAAGATGGTGAGTTCCCAACACCAAACAAATCAATATCAGAGAGGAGAGGGGGAGAAGTCATTATCTTCTGCTGTGGACGACTGGAAACACCAAGCAGTGCCTTCGGAAAAAGATTTACCAGCTGTGTTTGAAGCCACGCCCACACTGCTCATTGTGAAATATGCTTTAGAATTTGTGCAAGGTTAGATACTAAATGACTAACTTCATCTATCATCTATATAATGTATGCAATTTGAGCTATTAGCCATGTAATATTTCCGTAATCATGCACATTTAGTCGCCAATGCCAGCCCACACTCCGATACATGTCAGACAAAGGAATTCGTAAAGATTCTTTGATGCTCTGATCATGTCCATGGCCTAAAACTCTCTTCCCGGTCACAGATTAGCCCGTGTGCTGTTTCTATTGTTGTTATTACTTCAAATTTTCTAGACACAAGCACTATTTTAATTTATATTACAAAACAAGCTTGAATGAAGTTTGGGATCCAGACCTTATATCTTACAAACTATTGGCCTTCGGTTGGAGTTAGCAATAGCAAATATTATTTAATCAGCAAAGCAGCGTGTGGTGGTTCAAACCGAGCTGATAAATTGTTTACCTGTTGGAAAAAAGCATAGCCCCTCCACCACAGCCTTGATCTGGGCTGGCAGCAGGAATCAAAGGTGATGAACGAGACCAAATATCCTTCTTCTACAGTGCGAGTGAATAAATACATCAAAAGACCATCTGAAATATTAACTCCTCTAACATTCGGACTCCATCTTTTAAAACACACACTGAGATCAAAGGGGTTTCTTCGGGGAGAGCAATGATTGAAATAAATATTGGGCATCGCAATTTTGCAGAGGCTTCGACTTAAGACATTTCCTTGCAGAGACATTCGGTTGATACACAGAAGGATTTTGAACGGTTTTATCAAAGTGTATAGGGCTGTTAGATTGATCGTGAAGTATTGGAAGTCTCCCTTTGCTGTAATAACGAAACAAAAGCATTTGAGGGGCAAACAAATTCAACATTACAGTAAAGCTATCCACCTTCCTGCTGTATTTAGTACGTTTGTGAACATATCTTCGAAATGTGAGCCGTAGCTGTCCATATCACACACTTTTATTATGTGCATAGTCATTTGCACAGGAGTGGGATTCCTCATTGAGCTCGTATTACGCAGCGAGTTATCTCCAGCTCTGGTTTGGCGGGTGGGTGTTGGTGTTGGGGCGGAGACCGTTTGTTTCCCATGGTTCATTACAAACCCGTGAGTAATATAAGGGCTTGGTAAAACAACGGCTCGCCAAAAGTAGTCAATACGACGCCGTGTTGTACAAATGGGTGGGCGGTTCCCTTTGACGTGAGTCTAATTATAAATCCGCAGTAGTGTGGTTTTATTGATTATGGACAGAATGAGAAGTGGCTTTGTACAGTGGGTCTGACTGTAGTTATATCTTGTGTCAAACAGTCTTGGGGCTGAGGTAATAGCCTACAGTTTATAGAAAGATGTTGAGGGAAACTTATTCTTTTATTACTACCTGTTTGCAAATGTATTTTCTTCTTTGATGGCACATTTCCTAACTATTTGCGCCCCCCGTGTGATCTTAAGCTGTAAGTAAATTTCTCCATTCTCCAATGAAATCTTATCTTATTGCTATGAACAAAGTGGCAAGGTATTGATCTAATAATATATTTTTTGTTGTATCTGCAAGGTCATCAGAAGTACTAGTCTTTGTTCTATTTAGGTCAAATTTTAAACCATGATTTAGTCCAGCATAATGTAGCTTTAAAAAATTGATTTACACTTAAGCTACTGTTCTTAGTTTAAAAAATGAAGTGAAAATCCCTACCAATACAAACCATTTTAAACTTTTTTGATAGCTATATTTGCCGGGACTGTGCTAATTACTTACAGTTGACTCTGTGCATAACGTATATAGTATGCACAATTACATTTGCCAAATAAGAACGCTGATTGGCTTATGAGCAAAGAAACACTACATATGGCAGTAGCTGAACCCGCAACCAAGCCAAGCCTTTGCAGAGGAGCACACCAAGCAGAGGACCCAAGATGGCCGCCGGTCTGGCCCGTGGTTTTTTCTTTACCTGGTTTGCGAATCTTAAGCCAGAAGCCCCTCTCTGATTTGCCTACAAAGTTGGAGGCGCGGCACCAGTATTTTCCCGTGTCTTTCTCAGTGACATTGGAGATTTTGAACTTATCGTGGATCTCAACGCGTTTACTCACAAAACTCTGTGAAAGGGAGAAATGAACAAAAACGGAAGACATGTATTGTGTGAAAAGCCTGTGGTTTGTGGAGTACAATTTACAAAACAGTAAAAATACAGCAGAAACACTGACTGTGACTGTTAGACAACCAAACGCCCACACGTTCACACATGAAAAAAGTAACATTGTCAAACCTGTGGGATCAAAATGACACAAGTGAACAATAACAGCGAGACTTTGGAAGATGAAAGCCGTCGCGCCGCGTCAAAATATGGAGAATGTTCAGATAAGAATGAAGGATAGAATATTTGAGAGTTTAATGAAGATCCAGGGCTCTCATCCAGGCGCCTCCTTCACTCCTCAACATCAGCTCCACTTCAAACAACCAAATCGGGCCAAAAACCAGCCCCTGCCCCCCCCCTCGTCTCCCTCTGTCTGTGTTTAACTGCCTATACCACACATGAGATGTCACCCAGCGTCAGACTGAGGCGTGTGGGGCAGATCTGGTAAATACTGTTTCAATTATGTGGTGGGAGTGTATGGAGCCGCGGTCTGCCTCCTCCAGTCTCTCCACCTCCCTCTCTCTCCACCTCTCGCTCTTGGTCTCACTTTCTCTCCCTCTTTATATCTTACAGAGTCACACACCACTTTATGTAAATGTGCTGTCACTCTGGGGTTGGAAAACACTGCTTAAACACACTTTCCAGCAACACAGTTAAAATTTCTATATTTAACCATAATCTGTGTTGGGCAGATTACGCTAATAGTAATCCAACTGATTACTCATTCTGGAAGTAATCTAGTTACAACAGCGACAACGGACCACAATATTCTTTGCTCTATGTTAAAATTCACAATAAAGTGTATTTTATGAATACTAAGATATTTTCTGCTGTCTAGTAGTCCAAAAAAGTTAATTTGGTCTTCTAGAGGTAAACTGTTTAAGTACTTCCTTTTTGATGGGACCAGATTAGGGTTTGAAACATCATGTGACTAACTCTGAGGAAGAATGCAGAAAGGAAGCAATCAAAACTGTCAGGTATGCAGATAAACCTAAACTGGTCTGATCAAAAAGAAAGTACTTAAACATTTTCTGCTGTCAGAATATAAGTAATCAATAGTAATCACATTTTAGTTATAGTTTTGCTATTGTAATTGTGCTACATTACTGAGTTATATAAAATGTAATCTAGTAGTGGATTATTTAGTAATCCCACACTGTCCACAATATTAGAAACGTTTTACATGTACAGCTAGTAATCATACAATCAGAGTGTAATAGTGAAACAAATATTTTTCAGTAGAAAATTTGCAAAACACAGCATAAAGTGATGTCTTGATAAGTTCAAATTACTGGAGTTAAGTATATTTGACCTTAATTGGAGTTAATTGGACTTGTCAAGTAAAAGAATTGCCAATGGAATAAGACTTTTTGCATTTAAAATAATAAAAACATATATATATTTCAGAAGCCCCTTATGATGAGACCATCAAGGTCGGTTATGTCACCCAGAGCCATAAGGGACTGGTGCAGTGTGATCTGGGCAGCAGTCCCGCGACCTGGCAACGTGGAAGAAGATATATATATATATATATATATACAGTATTTGTAGTAAAATGAGATTTATTATCTAATTTCAGGTGCAAAATGCTTTTTTTAAAAATCATTTTAAATGTTAAAATACTTCCATGTTCCAATGGCAGATCCTTTTATCTGCTCCAATCAAGGGCAAATATATTTATTCCAAGAAAATTTGACCATCTTTAGATGACTTGTTGCAGTTTCAGATTTTGAAAGGTGCTGTGCCTACTTGTAACAGAGTGAAATCCACCCAACAGTCTTTTTGTTTTTGTTTTTGTACTTAGTCAGGCCTCACTTATCTTTTATGAAACCTTTAACGGCACATGAAAGACCTACAGCTGGCAGTAAAATTAGCGCCTGATATCTTTTTAGTCTGGATGCCATTAGCCGACTCCGCTCAGTTGTGGCTTCTCTGGTATAATTCGGCCCTTTCTAATTATTATTGATATGTTCCCAATTACATCCATGCAGTCTGCTCGCTCCTGTGTCTCTGTACCCAGCAGCCTGTCACACTTCTCCCTCACTGCTGCTGACTCTGCCCTTACGCTGCTCCCAAACTCATTTTTTCCGTGACTTTTTCTTTCTTTCTTTTTTTTTTTTCTTTTTCAGATCCTCCGCCTTCGTCTCGTCTTTTTTGAAAACGCAGCAACATCTAACAGCGACGTCGCCACCGCAGCACTTAACTTAGTCCAAACCAGATGTTGTATAGTCCTCTCTGCCTCTGAAAATCATAAGGCTGGGAGTTTTGGGGAGTTCTCTTTTTAGGCTGAAAATAAAAAGCAAAACTGGGTGGGGAGGGTTTGCTGCCGTGCTGGGAGGGGCGCAGCGGTCGACCTCCTGATGCTCGTGCTGTTCAAGCTTTGTCACTCGAGAGACAAAACAAAACAGGATCTCAAAAGCAAACAAAAATACGTAATGAAGGAAGAAGAGTGATGGCTCTTTACAGGGAGTCGAGTCTTTAGGTCCATTTCAAAGAGCCGTTCAAAAGATTGGCTTATTGTTGTATTGATTCTTATGACGCCACACAGAAAACTCGAATACCTGATCGACAGACTTTAGCTTAACATTCAAAAGAGCCTATAGTTTAAAATGGAGGTGGAGGGCAGCTGAAAGGTTTGTGCTCACAACTATGGTATGTCAAAATGCAGATTTCTAGCCTTAGTTTATTGATAATTTATGTGTAGTTCTAAGGTCTAATTATTTTCTAATAAAGGTGTCCAAAAGTGGTGACAATATTCACAAACATGTGCGTGATGTTGGCCAGTGGAAAGGACTTTCAGTCATAAGAAAAATAATGACAGGTTTGGACATTTGGACATTTTGTTTTTGGAAATTTCTTTCAAAAACTGTTTCTCTCCCATAGAGTTGTATTGGCACCTGTCCTCCACCTGAAATTTCTAGAACGTGAACGCGACCTATTAACCCAAGTTCTCAACAACTCGAGAAGTTATTAAGACTATTTGATCTTATTTTGAATAATTGAAACTTGCCAAGTAAAAACACCGCAGTTGAATGAGTCTCTTTGCACACAAAAATACTTCCACTGGCTGATTTTTTACATGGCAAGTAACGGTTACTCAAATTAAAGCTAAATATACTTAATTTGAGACATTTTAACATGTCAAGACGTAATTTTATGCAGTGTTCTCTGCTTTTGTTGAGATCCTTGTGGTCGTTTCAGGGTAAAACTGTGTAAAATTGACTAAACAAAGATCCAGCTCTTTCCCCAATCGAGATCCAGTTCAAACCGTTCACCTTAAAGAGCCGATTCGTTCATGAACGTCACATCACTGTCTAGAAGTGACTTGCACCTAATACATAACATCCAGAAGAATGACTATCACAAGGGTAGTATTGGTAATTGTGGCTAATGATGTAAATGGCTAATCTTGAATATACATTAGTGAATTGTTTGTAAAAAAAAAAAACAGTCCAGATGACCACTTTGAAAACCTTTGCTGTGATTCTTTGGGAAATTCCTAATTTCATAGACTAAAATATTTGATCATAACCATTTTTTGCTCAAAATTAGACTAAAACTAAATTAAAAGTAGTTCATCTCCAGACATTTTTGTCGACCAATAAAATGTAGCCCAACATCCCAGCACGATTTGCCTCACAGGGCTGCACTGGCATTGTGTAAAAACTATAAAAACAAAACAAAAATGAAAAGGGACAACATCGTCAAATTTAGACACAGTCTGAAAGAGCCTCATAGTTCTTTGCTTTGTTCACATGAGACGCTCCATGAAGCAGCGTAAAATGAACAAACAATATAATGTGATAATATGGATGTGAGCCGATGAAATAAACTAAACCTAGACCAAAACTGAATTACATTTTCATCTAAAAACGTAATGAAAATGATGTGAAAATGAACACTGAGATGAAGAGGACATTTGAGAGAATACCGAAGACCAAAGTCTCTCGCTGGGACACTCACCTTGAGGATGTTGACGTACGGCGCCCCGTCGGGAGCGTAGCGGCTGCCGTTGACCTCGATGTGTTTGAGCCACTGGATGTGCGGCTGAGCGTCGCTGTAGACTTTACAGTGAAACTCCACGTCGTTGCCCACCTCCACCGTCTGGTTTGCCGGGAGCCCTGCCTGAAGGATGGGCCTGTGGGGAGACCGCTCTGGGAGAGGGACAGACACAGCGGGTAAGAGGGTCGGCCACGCAAAGTTTGATCAGCAAATTGACATCAGCACCTACAGCCAGCAAACTTTTCAATCTTTTACTTGACAATATGTTGAAGGTTTGTTCCGAAGGTATTTTCAATATTTAATTCCTAGCCTGATTTATTGAGTTTTGAACCCAAAAAACACGGCAAAATTTGAACCTTATTCAAAACCTAAACTCATGGCCATGAAACACACTATTTAAAAGAAAATCTAAATGGTTAAATGATCAAACTGCTGCATGTTTTGGTATTAAATGAATCAAAAGAACAATTCCTACATTTTTTTTTAAGTCTATGGGAAAAATTCATCTGAAGGCGAGTCTGAACAGTTCCACAGTGATTGCTTTCAGAGCATAGCTAGAGAATTATCTGCAAAATCTGTAAAATCGCAATGACTTTTACATATCACAAACTGCTCTGTAAAAGTTCATTGTTTCTTGCATTATTGCTGATCTTACCGAGCACGTCGAGCTGGTAGGTGTGTGTGATAGTGCCGTATTTGTTCTGAACCACACAGGTGTAGTTCCCTCGGTCTGAAGGAACCGCGCTCTCCATCACCAAACTCCACTGCTGGTGCCTCAACTGCAGCAGACAAGGAAGACACATGGTTAGAGATAACACGTCGTTCCTAACAGCAAATAACATTGTGGACAAACGAAATAGGTGCATTTACATTGACTACTGAAAAGCAAGAAACATGTTTGAGATACAAACTATTTTAGTGTAGTTATTTTCATATTTTTTTCATTTTAAACCATTGGGAAATCGGAGTTCTTATAATACATCCATGGTTTCGGCATTAGCATAGCATTAGCATAGCCTACTCAACCCTTGTAGTTGTGGATGTCACTCGACTTGACTTGCTTTTCTATTAATGTATCGAGTTACATCCACAACTATGAGGGTAAGTAGGCTATGCTAATGCTATGCTATGCTATAACCGGAACTGGAAATGAACGGATACGATCTGGTGACGTCCCGCTCCCAGCAAAATTACTCTCACGGTAAATGTTTTTAATGTAATTTTCACCAATAAAAACACCTTAAATGTAATAGATGCTTGTATTTTATTCTGTTGAATGGATGAAAAATTCTGCAGTATGGCTTTAATATGGACCCTTCACTTTACACATGTTCCTAAATAACCTTTTCTTGAAAACCCAAGACTTTTCCATAGCCCTACAGTTTAACAACATTACAGGCCCACAATGTCAGACGCTTACAAAGTCTTTACTATTTATCT
This sequence comes from Lesueurigobius sanzi, assembly GCA_900303255.1. NCBI lineage: Eukaryota > Metazoa > Chordata > Actinopteri > Gobiiformes > Gobiidae > Lesueurigobius > Lesueurigobius sanzi. The sequence goes on along the minus strand of OMNZ01020726.1, from coordinate 35,049 downwards.
TGGTGTCACGCTCTAAAATGTCCCCCTGAATTCAAAGCCATCATTATAAAACATTTTTAGTAAAACAGTTTAGTCTAGCGCTCCTCCAATCCACTCGCATTTTTCTGTACCTCTGAAATTACACATTAAAAACTGCCACACACACACTGTATAATCTAGGGCCGCGCTGACGTCTGAAAGGGATTAAAAACACATCAGTGACTCAGGTCTCCAGACACTCCGATACATGTTTAAATAAAGACATTTGAATAATGTTTTTTTCATTAGTGAACGGTGTAACCACAGCACAGCGGGTGATGAAGACGAAGCTTTGACACATTATCCACCGCACTATTAGTTCCTGCATGATATTAATTAGATAGATTTGTTTCTTTTGTTGAGAAGTTGGGAAGAATTTAGCTGATTGTTTGTACATACAGTATTTTAGGTCTTGGTGAAACAAACTGATCCAATTCCTGATTGATATTGAAAGCTACATTTAATTAAAGTCAATACAGAGTAGATAAGAACCCTGTTTATTATCAATAATAGGTTGTGTTCAGATGACATCACAACAATCTAAAGAGAATATAGTTTAAAATTGAGACAGAGGGAAGCTGAAAATTGGTGTCAAAATGCAGAATTCTAGTCTTAGTTTATTGCTAATTTCTCTGTAATTCCAGGTCACAAACTTCAATGTCTTCTCTGCCAGCACAAATTAACTGTTGTCAAACTATTTTCTCATAAAGGTGTCCAAAAGTGGTGTCAATATTCAAAAGCATGTGCGTGATGTTGGCTATTGTCAGCCATGAGAATAATATGGCAGGTTTGTCAATCCAGTCACGACCAAATACAGATCAACTTCAACATTTGACAACTTTCTTTTGGGAAATTTCTTTCAAAAACTGTTTGTCTCCCATAGTAAAATAATTCTATAACATGAATGCAACCTATTTTAGGGATATCATTAGTCGAAAAATGTCTGCTGAATATTCAAAGACTTCAACTGAACCATGAAATTCACCAAAAATAGGAGAAAAGTAAAGGAATCCTACAGACAGCATATCGATCGGAACACTTTCACTCTAATGGTCCCGGGACATGAGCGGGAGAAATACCGAAGCAGCTTGGCATTACCGAACAAAGCTACACACAGAAGCCACCGCTTTGGGCAGCAGACACAGTACAGGTTCGCGATTCTGGCTTCAGCCTGAACAGCTCTGAACTCTCGAGGTCCAGGTCAGAGCCGCCGCAAGCACTGACGTCAACAACAAGAGGCTTTTCACTGCGCTCACCTGCCACGGAAAAATGTGCAGCCAGCGCCCGGTGTTTGCACAACCCTTTCACCCCACGCACGCTGAGGGGACGCACCAGACGTCCAGACAGGAGCCTATATAGGGCCGTCTGCTTATGAATGGCCCCTCAATCGAGCATATACAGTTATAGGGAAATTGATGAATGTTGAGTTGGGAACCTTTTGGGCAAATTTTTGGTTACTGGAGGTCATTCAAGCATTTTCATAGCTATTTTGAATATATAAAGAGCACAACAAATTAACTATAACGTTTAGCATATGCTCCACCAATTTATTATTTCATTTTGTAATTGTCATATTGATTTGTCACTTTTTGAAGTGGATAGGTGCAAACTTGTAGGTTATAAGCTTTACAAACAGTGTCCGTATGTAGAATGGAAACTCGATCAGCAAATACAGCGTTGGTTTGTGTCCCATTGTGAAGTTCCGCGCCCTATACAGTCAGTGGGAAGTATCTGTATTTAAAAGACTATAAAAGCAGTCATTGATTACTAACGGCACGCTAACAAATCGATGGCAGTTTGAATGCAGACCTGCTGCAAAAAGTTATTTAGAAATGAATCAAATTTTCTTGATTTGAGTAAATAGTTTCAAGAAATATGCCAGAGGGGTACATTTTTTACACTTTTACACAAGAAAAAATAACTCTTTGCACTCAAAATTAGATGTCAAATCTTAAATGACGTGAAACAAGATTGTTGTTGATGTTTTTGTGTAAAAAAAAAAATTCTACTACTTCAGGGAAAAAAAGATTGCTTTTGTCAGTGCTAAACGGGCCCCGCTAATTGTTTACGTGAATCAAAAATGTGACAAACACTGAGGAAAATACAGATCGAAGCACCTCTGCGATAGAAGGAGAAACTATACCAAACAAAACAAGATTACTCAAAGCTGTGTGAGTGGAGAAAAATACTATTCCAGATACTGTATGTCCAGGTATATTTTGAACCAAGCTCAAATAATATATTTGTCCGGGGTACGCAGACTAAGAAATTATGTTCAAATACATACAATTTGTAGCTACAGGTAAATTTTGTTTTTTGGACTCCCTTGAAAGTCATTCATCCCTCCTCCGCTCTACTCTCGGCTGGAGGTGAACGTGGAAAAACCTCCCCAGTGTAAATATTATGGCTGTGCGAGGCCTATTGCTTTGTGCAGTCGCGTAGTAACCCCCACCGCACTGGCCACGCCCCCCTCCCCGCCTCCACCCCTGTCCCGAGTGAATGGCTGCTCTCATCGGGACTTGAGAGTGAGTGACGTCCCGGGCCACGTGGAGCAGAGGGGGGGGGGGGGGGGGCGGCGGGACGGTTGTAAAATACGAGCTGCATGAGGACAGACCACCAAGAGGCTGCACTTATAGTTATGGGCTATTTAAAATCCTAAAAAGCCCCACGATTTAAGCCATAAATGATTATAACTCTTCCAGAAAAGCCATTGAAGGCACGGGCTGCAATAACCCACTATATTTAGGCGATTCCAAGGCTTTCAAATTACTGCTACGGATCAAACGCATTCTCAAAATCATTGTAGACTCACTATTTTTCTACCACGCCCTCTTACCATCTGCCCACAATATCAACACTATATTCTACTTATGCACTTTTTGCAAATTGTAAGACTTTTTCGAGCCGACAAACGGAAAGAAACACTAGAAATTTCCGCTATCAGAAGACAGATTTGGGAGGCGTTGTATCAGCAATTTCTTGAGAACCTTATTTTGAACATTCCATTAGATTTGCAGCAAGATCATTGTTTTTACAGCCAGAGAAAGAGCAGATAGCATTGTCCTAAATTTCGCTACACTCTTAGGTGCCATGGTTGAGTTACGTACCATCCTTGTGGAAAAATCTAATAATCATGTCTATCTTTGGGCTTTTACAGTGCCTCTTTTTGTAAAACGAGCTGCGTGGATGGGAATGCTAACTAATTGCATTTTCGTGTTCTGCTAAGAAATGAAAAAATAAAACTAATGTCCGAAGTAAGGCGGATGGAAGAATCCTGGAATATACAGATCTATCATGTTTTCCAAATCAACAAATACAAATGGACTCTTGCAAACTTTCAGTCACAGATGAGACTCCATTAGACCCCATAAATCCAATCTTTCTTCATAATTGACCCCGCTGTTTACCTTTCTCTGTGTTTAATTGTTTTCCCTGCAGATGCCACTTGCCTTCACGGGCGCCTCGCTGCCTCTGACCCTGGCTGAACTCGAGGCATTAGTCGGCGGACGTGATAATCCCATTCATTCCAATCATGCCAGATTCCAAACAGAATTAAATTATTAAGAAGCTTATGTCCCAAGTCATGCAGGCTTTGGGGCTTTTAGGACTTTGACTGTGGCTCTATGAAGGGACAACAGGCCTGGGAATGGACAGGAGACGCACTCACAGCTATAATGAGGATCATAATGTGGGATTTAGTTTATTAGAAGTAGCAATGCCAATTATTCATACCGTTTGGATCTAAATTTGTTGAAATGGACTGACAATCTAATCAAGTTGGAGCAAGTTCCAATTGGCATTTTGTGCCAGGAAGTGAATCAGGCTTAAAACTATACAAATTGTACAATGTCTATGATTAACACCTGTACAATTGAGAACCTACACAAACATATACAAAGTGTAAATTCAATATGTTATCTTTCAGTGTCATTTTATGTTTTTCTCTTCGTCCCATAATTCCTAGTGATGGAAAACCAAAGCATTCATGGAAAAGAGGCATTGATGTTAGGGATGCACGCTCCGGTACTGGGAAAAATACACTATCAGGTATCGATTTCAAATATCCAATACTGAAATGATACTTCCAATAACTTAATCTAAGTGAATGTGGACCTGCTGCATCTCATTCGGTCATCAAATTAGTTTTACACTCCGCAAAATACTGCAGTTAGCATCAGTATGCTAATGCTTGCTTCAACCAATAAAGGATGAGACAGACGCTACGACTGAGTCACACCTAAAGTAGTAAGTAAAGTAAATAATATTGTCCACTGTTGAAGGTGTTTGTATTTTAGTTTGAGAAATACTGTTACCGAAGTACTGATATATAACAAGGATCAGTCACTTTTTCACTCACTGCAAAACAGTTTCTTTACATAAGCAACAAATATGTCAAAACTACTCAAACCCCATGTATCGGTATCAGCACCGGAAGCAAAAAAGCTGGGTGGGTGCATCTCTAGTTGATGTTTGATTATGCAATGGGTACATTTGTCAAAGCCAGCATTATTGGAAATGTCTTTAAACTCCCAGCATATGAAAACCTCCATTTTACATTTTAAGACTGTTGGATTAGATTTGCTACTGGCCTGAGGGTACGGTAGCAACAGCGCTGAGATTTGCACACTGTAAAACGAACTGTAAACTTTCTCCTTTGATAATATTGCCGTGTTTGTATAAAGCACCAGGAGGGGAAAGAAAGGTCTAAAATGAAAAGTAGTCCAAAAATAATCTTTGCAGAGAAGTAGCATTCCTTAGCGTCCTTCGGAGCCCCATAATCCAGGCTGTGTTAAAATGTGAAGTGGAAAAACAGGGATTTAAAGTGCTTAAAGTCTTAAAAAGTGTCAGTGTGGAGCCAGTTTAAAAGCTTTGGCAACCTGTCAAAACACAGATTGAAAAATCACAGCGACCCGCACGGATTGAGACACATGCAACACAATGTCTGCTTTTGTTTGGGACCATTTAGCTCGGGCACAATAGCACAACAGCATTGGCTTTGGCTGTCAGGGACTCGGTGTGTCTCAATAGGGCACGGAAACAAAGTGAAAGTGCCTCAATGCTACCGACGTGGAAGTGAAAGAGTTAACAAAATACATAGGGTATACATACTATTGAGATCCACTCGGTCCTCTACGATGCAGCGTCTTCCATTACAACGACAACCAAGACTTCACAGTGAGAAAATGAATCAACAAGTTCTGATCCAGGTAGTCCAGACAGTGATGGCACATTTCAAACTTGATTTTGATACTAAGGCTGCATCCAAATGTCCACCCTAACCCCTAACTACCCCTTTACCATATAGTAAATGAGTAGTTTACTATATTTCCATTTTGTTGGCAAATCGGACATTTCTCTTCACTATTTCTCTTCCTTCTGCGGAGGAGAAAGTACACCTCAAAACTCCGCTAATAATGGATTTCTGCGACCAAGACCGACCCAATTCAACAGACAATTTATTACTCGTGGCTATATATACGCGTCAGATAAGTTTTACTCAACATAGATTTTACATTAGGGAAGAAAACGGTTTGGATTGTTGTATTTTGCCTGAGAAAAGAAGCTATCGATTTCTCAGCTGTCGGCTGTTTACGTCTGATGCTCGCAATGCATTGTGGTTTATATCAGCCCGTTTAGTGGCCATCGCTGGTCACTACTTTTCATGAGGCATTGTGGGAAATTTTGAGTACAAAATGGCATGTCTCCTACTGTATATATTGCCCTGTATGGGTAATAGTGTGGACATTCGAACACAGCCTAAGTATTGATATCTGTTCAATTCCTATACAAAACTCCACTTTTAATATCAACACTTAGTACATTGACGGAGCCCTGTAGAGTGTACCATACCCATAGTATTATCTAAAAAACAAACAAATAAAACTTAAATCTTGATTGTTAATGCCTTGCTAGTTTTATGTACTAATTTGAAAAGAGGCAGCTTATATTAAAAGTACATGTTTCTGAGTTGGCACAATCAGGCTAATTTAATAGGTAGTCCCTTTCCCAGGATACGTTTGTGTAGGTTGTCAGTTCTACAGGAGTTGTCCATCGTAGGCAAAAATTCATCAGTCTTCATCTGTACTCTGCAGCTTAATAATGATTTGAGCACGCTTGTGGGTCTCTTAAGAGTAAACCAGAAGGAGGAGTTAACCTCTAAGTCCCTCCTCTCTTGGTTCCCAGGATAATTTTTTAGACAAAACAATATCCTTAGAATTGTTATGTTAAGGTGTCATCTTGCTCCAGAAAGCATCGATGTCTGCTCAGTTAAGTATAGTTCGGATACAAATTACAATGTAAAGTACTTATATCAGTATTAATTCTGGTTAACTCTGCTTCTTCTCCGTCTCCCACAAACTTCAGATTGAGACGCGATCATCACAATGTCCCCTTTTGTTTGGCGCCATTTAGCATCGGCACAATATACAAATGTGCGGGGCATACAACAGCATTGGCTTTGGCTGTCAGAAACGTACGGGCGTCTCAATGGGGCCTCGACACGCCCCTCGCTCCCCTGATGGCTCAATAGGGGTTGACCCTTGCCCCCTGGCCTGGTCGATCGAGGCGCCGTGCGGGGAGGGAGCCGCAGTTGTCGGGGAAGCGCTCACAATGCGCTGGAATCTGATTTTTAAGAAAAACGGGCCACGTATCAGATTTACCGATTCATTTGGCTCCAACAAGCGCTGCGTTTAGCTGCCCGCGCCGCCATATGAATGTGAGTGAAAGCCTGAGTGCTCACGGGAGGGATGGCGTGATGGACTTCCATTATAGATGCTTGAGGAAAATAGGGCGATGCATTTACACCTGTGCAATGCCATAGAAAATTGCTTTGCTGAGACACAATATAGGAATGAATGCTTTTCCATTCCGGAGCGGTTGATAGCCTTCCTCCTTCTAATACTCTCCTCTGCTTCTCTCACTGCAACCGACACCATGTCCGCATCTGAAATCTATTCTATCATATTCTTCCAGGCCCCCTTATCGGCAGATTTAAAGGTCCATACCTAGATTTTCCCTTTTTGAACATTGAAATCTCAAAAGCACATGCAATTCTGTAAAAGCTGCAAGTTGTACACGATTAAAACAGTGGGGGTCATTTACAAAGCGTTTGCTCATGTGCAAGGGTTAGTATGTGCAAAAGTGGATCAGCTGCCCAGTTGTTTGTGCATTTTCCACTCACATATAATTCTCTCACTTACATATCAAGCATGTGGTCGCAATACTGTAATAATCATGATTTCAAAAGCCAAATCTGGTGCAACACGGCCCCAAAATACCTGTCTTGGTAAATGAAAAAAAAAGACGAGACCCAAAACAATGGCGTCTTATCTGTGCATTTGCATTGTTTAATTGTATATGACTAACTCTTCTTGCCAGTTCATGTCAACAAGTATTTATTTTAAAGATTGTGACATCTCTTCTGTAAATGATAAAACATCCATAAAATTGTCAAGATGAGTAGGAATATTTGTGAAAGCTAGAAAATAGGTTGAGGAGAGTTTGAATTCAACTCCCTCACTCTGTTGCTCTGTTGTTCCTCTGACATATTCATTTCTATCCATTTGCGCCATGACCGAAGAGAAGGACCTCGACATCTCCAGCTCTGCCTCCCGCCGCCCCCCGCCTCCTGCTCACTCGCTGTACCTAAATCATTTCCCCCCATTCTTGTTTGCGCAAGCTCCAGTGCTCACGCGAAGGATATTTTGATCGACGGCCATTACGGACGCTGGTAGTTTGGATAGAGAGTGTGATAGATGTTAAAAGGGAAGCAGGAAGCGACCCACTCGGATCCACTTGAGTGTGGCGACAGGATGTATTTTTACTGATGGGTAATGGTTCCTAATGGGGGAGTATTTCTCTCTCACTCTCATGCACATCCAAAGGCACTTACAGACACGGGACAGAGAGGCTGATACAAACACGCTGCAAAACACCTCAAAAACATGGATCTCTACAGTGAACATGTGCCACACCTCTCCTTAGACCTCACTCATAACTTTCTAACCATGGAGCTGATCATCAAAGTAAATAGATATTTATTTTCTAGTGCATAAATACATGTTCCATTGGCAGATAATTGTACTTACTTACTCCCAGAAAATTGTACCCATTATTAGAATAGGTTTTGCAGTGTATTGGTTTAAAAATAATGGTTTGCAACTGAAATAGATAAAAAAAAAACGATCATTTGTAAGCGCTAGAAGATTGACTCGTCTTGCCTTGACACATAACAGACACACAAAGCGTGTTGCTGGGATAGTTATAGCCCCTCATACCCTCACATGAGATGGTGTGATGTGTTCATTTGTCAGGGCCGGGGGGGGTCACGGAGGGGCTGCCCGGTCCGGGTCACCGCGGGTCTTGACAACATGACAATGGCCTCCCTAAGCCACGCCTCCCTCCGGGGTCCCTAAGGTGACGCTGCTTCCTGCTCCAAGTGACAAGATCATGTGAGTGTGACAGCCGTGGAGAATGGGGATGAATCGAGCGGCTGTGATTTTTAACTCCATGATGGGAGCATGACACACGCCCCTCAGTCGCCTGTCAGCACAATGAAGGATTGATTTGTTATATGAAGTAATTGTTATGCTAAAGATCACGTTAAAATACATATGTGGTTGTTAAATGAAAACATACCATTATACTTTTCTATTGTGCGATGCGGATCAGGCTATTTGCTCAAACTTCTCAATCTCATCTCACAATAATAAAAGTAAAACATGTAGGACTGGCCAGTTTATCCCATTTTAATCAGATTGCATTGCAAATCTCAAAGACTGTCATGGTACTTTTAAATGAACAGGGTGAGAATCCTATTTCAGTCGGAGCAGGTGCCAATAGAGCTTCGGAACTGCAATGCATTATGGGAATCAGAATCATGGGAACACATGGCCATGTTAGAACGCACCATCAACGAGGGAATAATAATGAAAATGGGCTGTGTTTTCATTGTTATGTGGTCCTGAAAAATGGTGGCAAAATTCCCATAATGCATTGCAGTTCCAAAGCTCTATACAACTCTATGGGAGAGAAACAGTTTTTGAAAGAAACTTCCAATTAAAATTGACAAATGTTTTTGAATATTGTCACCACTTTTGCACATAATATGAGAAAATCATTATACCTTAGTTCATATGTGCTAACCAAGAAGATATTGAACTTTGCAACAGTTTTTGTTTCATGAAGATTGGCCTGGGAATTACAAAGAAATTAGCCTTAAACTAAGACTAGAAATCTGCATTTTGACAGTTACAGTACCATCGTGACTACCATTGATTGGAGATGAGGAATAAAATGGAAAGCATTTTAGTTTTAATGGTGCCAGTGAACAGCATTAAACATATGTCTCATGAATCATTAGCCATAAGCCTTAACAAATGAACCAATATGAAGAATATGATACAATATGTGTCAATAATTGCAGATGCCACACGCCTACCCTTCTATAACTCCTGCTACTATACAATCTCTACTGTACAGTAGAGTTGTACTCAAAGGGAGTGGGCTGAAGCAAGGAAGCTTATGCTTTTATTACTACTCCAATTACTTTGTGAACTTTAGGCTATCAGTAACATGAAAAAAACAACCAAAAAAAAACAACAGTAAGCTACGAAGCAAGCATATCAATCTTTAGCACTTCTGATTCTAATCTCTGAAACACCTCATCTGCAACTATGACCTGCTTCAAATAATCCTATAATTTTGTATTTGTAAAGATTTTTATTTGACTTTCTTACTTTCGCTGAAGACGAGCAGATTGTTTTGGGAATTGAAAAGGAGCCTGATCCCTTCCCCTCTGACCCGCTCCGGTGCTCTCTTGCCAGTGGTCCGTCTGTCACCCACTGCGCCCCCCCCCGGCCTCACCCCACATCAAGGCCAGTCCCTAACCCCACGGGGGACCGCTAACTGGGTTTAAGAGCAGCCCCAGGAGAGGACGGATAGTGAGGGGTGGTGTGGGACGTCCCGACAGAGACACACAAAGGGATAACGTCTCAGTTTTCAATGACAACGTCTCTATCGGCTGTGGTATGTTTAACTAATGGCAGAGATGTGACTGGACAATGTGCTTTTTTGTTTACAACTTCTTGATTTGGGCATTTTAAAGCAGCTTCACTAAAGAAAAGTCAACGTTTTACAGTGTATTGCTTTTATTTTGTGATCTTATGTACTCTAATATACAACAAAAGGTTCTTGGTGGAAACTATAATGTACAAACTATTTACTGATGTAATTTTGAAGAAGACCAATATTCCTAGGTCAGTAGGTATGTACATACTGTAAATACTTAAACCATATAATTGTCATTTTATTGGTTTATTTGGTTGGGACAGTGCATGTTAATAAACACACATAGAACTCATGCATGCAAACACACCACTCCGGATTGTAGCATGGCCTAATTCCCATTGGTTGTCCCACACTCGCACTCACAAACACACTCTCGTTCATCCTGGCCTATTGTACATGTTTTAGTGGTAGGGGAAACTGCTGCACCAGGAGGAAGCCTACGCACACTGCAAAAAGTTATATCTTGAGAAGTTAAATTAGCTTGAAATCACAATATTTGACCTTATTTTTGAGTAGTTTTGACTCACCAAATTGAAATTATCTGCCAATGGAACAAGGATTTTGCACTTAAAATGAGAAAAAGCATATACTGTAAATTCAAGTCAATTTAGATTTATTATCTAATTTTTAGTGCTCCATTGGCAGATTTCTCAATTTGGCAAGTGAAATTACGCAAAATAAAAAATTCAACTCAATTTTGCTCATCCAGATATTTCTTTTTGCAGTGCAGACACAGAGAGAACATGCAAACTTCACACAGACATGCCGGGGATGGAGCCTGGAGCCTTCTGGCTGTGGAGCACGGGCGCTAACCGCTGCGCCACTGTGCCGCCAACACTTTTATATTGAATAATACACTCTGAGTGTTTGATCACTCTTTCGACCCCTGTGCGCATAATGATATCTCCACCTGCTTTCCCTCATAGCCTAATTGGCCTTAGCAGAAGCCGCGGCGCTCACAGTAACCACTCCAGCTATGCCATGCCAAGCTTAAACTGCCCGGGCTATATTGAGACCAAATCGCGGGGCAATCGAACGATGACAACTCATAATGTCAAAGTGAATCCTGACACTGCACCGGACAAGGCCACGGGGTCCCACATGCTCCAGAGGGCTTACTACAGACATATCATGGCTCTATACATACACATCAGATGACACCTCCAACAAGGCAACGATGGAGCGACCGCAGCGCAGGGACACAAAATGGCCGCTACACAAACAAACGTGTGATTAGACCGTCAAAGGAGACTGAGGAATTAAACTATGAACCGTTTCTGGTGATCGTGGAGCTAAATGATTTACTTTATTTGAGTCTTGAATATATTGCACAGGCAGTAGGACATTGGGAAGAGTGAGGAGTGATATTAAGTCATCTATTTCTTCTATCACAAGTCGTTTTACTCCAGGGGTTCCCATTTAAAATCTGGTTTAGTAACATACATTTACATTGTTTACTTTGTTATTTGACCTCAGTTCACACATCTATGCTGTTTTCAACTAAGAATCATATGAGATAAACTATAACTACAGTGCATGGACACATACTTTCTGAATAGGCCTATCTCGAGTCGATCTTGAGTGGTGCACTTTACTCCCTAAAAGTTGTGGGAGAGTGAGCCGTGGTGACAGGTGTGAGGGCCTGTCCAGAGCGGGACAACTGCAGCGGTCCACTGGGAGCAGATGTTAGAGATCTCTGTAAACTGTTAATAGCTACAGGATCTCATTACATTTTAACCCTTTAGAGGACCCACAACACTTGAGGGACGGGCGCCTCTCAGCACCCAGGCCCCATGCCACGACGGGCCGCTCAGAACTCCGGCCGAAAAGGCAACACCTTGGTTTCAAAATGTCAAAAATATGCACTAAACGTGACTGTTTCCTTTAATACAGATGTTGATGTTTCCTCACCTTTGCATGAGCGAGGATTTTGGGCACTGTAAACCGCGTGGGACAGTAATCTCCGTAAATCCCATAAAAATGAATGGAACTTAGGCAATGTTTTTGGAGCTTTGTTTCTCAGAGGTGCATTTATTGTATCTTCATCTTTCTATTTGAACAAGTAGGACATCTGAGTTCGAAAGAAGCTTAACTCTACAAAGCGACTTTGAAATTGTACCAATACTTTAAACAAAGAGGGATTAGATTTGATTATTAGACATAATTTAGTCCAATTTAGGGATACTGCTGACCCTTTTTAGTCCTGACTTGATTTTACTCCAGGTCTAGTGGATCATTTTGCATGTTTTTATCCTGGCTTGGGTCTGGCACAATCAGTAAAGTCGGCTAGAATCAAGTAAAAGCTGTATTTCATGTGATACAGCTATGATGAATTAAGGAGACACGAGAGCCCAGGGAAATGACTAAACTCTGGCAGCAATTTTGGTCAAAATTCATGATTATTATTTTAATCCAAACACACATTTTGTCAATTTGAACTCTTTAGTAGTAACCCCAATCGCAGCCAGCTCTCGGCAAGTCTCTGTCTGTCAAACATAAACTGGCTCCTGTGCCTTTAAGCCACACCAGATCGTAGTGTTTAGGCTGAGTCCTGTGACAAAACTGAGTAGAACAGCTGTCCGCCGCGCTGCGTTACTGTCAACACGGAGCTATCAGGACACTATCTGGGCACCACTCTCCTCTCTCCACACACTTCGCCCTGTTTATTTTAGCTGAGTTCGGAGACCTGGATCACGCCGCACTGTTTTCTGACCTTTATTTTTACCGTGAGAAGATTTCAGCACTCGCTCCACTTATAGACTTTCACTGCAGGAGGCATACCAGCCCCGCGCAGAGGGCAAAAGAGCGGACTAGCAGGGATTTGGAAAGGGCACTGGGAGGAAATACAGTCCCGCGCCGGTCATAACCTCTTATCGGTGACTTCTGGGGTGTCTTAATTGGCAAAACAACTCTTACTCCCAGGCAAAATCTGAAAACCTATTGATAAAAGCTGACTTTATAACATTCAATCCTGCAGTCTATTGTAGCTACCTCACAATCATCTTCTGAGACAATTGAATCAATGTCAAAATAGCCTGAGAGAGGAAATGGCTTTGTTAAAACCAAAAGTTGTTGAATTACTGAATACAGATTTTAGTTCAGGGGTGCTCAAAGTGTGGCCCGGGGGCCAAATGCGGCCCGCAGACTCATTTTGGTTGGTCAGAGATGGTACTTTTGACTGAAAGTTTAATAATTCTAGACAATTATAACCTCAATATCTTTTTTTTGTGTGACACAGAGCTGCTTTCAGGTCTGAATTAAAGTGTGGTTTCATGGTTAAAATATCTAGTAAATGCACCCAATAGACCCTTTCGCTGCTTACATCATCAGTGACATCAGCTGGAGGCAGGAAGTGAGCAAGAGAAATAAGATTAAAACTAGCTATTATAAGTGTAAAACTACACTGTTGTGGCTTAAGGTGCAAGAACAAAAGGAATGACATTTGAGACTATAAAATAAGGTTTAATCTGATTTGAACAGTTAGACATTTGTTTATCGTTACAACAGCTACAAAGGAAATACATAGCAATCTAGCTTCCCGCCTCCTGCTAAGCCCCAAATGTTTACAATGAAACTATTAATTTTTTCAATGCACAAACCACTGTTAGTTACACCAATGTTCCATATTTTACCATCCTGCAGCTATATTTCAATATATGACATTCCTAATCCAAAATTGCCTATTTGATAAGCTACTTTGACAGTGATTTTTCACCGTCTGAGCTGCAAATAGAAATAAAACATTGACATCAACGTTTCCTTTGCCCAACAGGCGTCAAGACAAATGCACCACATTTTTGCGAACACACTGTACCCTCCGCGAGCCCTTACCTTGATGCCTCCCATCCTCTGCTCTCCTTTGAACTCCTTCCCGTTCTTCAGCCAGTGGATCGAGGGCGTGGGGTTCCCGTCCGCCGCACACCGAAACTTCACCGTGTTCGCAGCCGGAACAGCCAACAGCTTCTTGTCCATCCGCTCAGGCCTGGTCCAGTAGGGCGCTTCTGTACGGAAAACAGGTCCACAGGTTAATCAAAAGAATATATTACATTCACTTATATTTCTTTCAAGACAGAGTTCATGCTAGTGTTTTTAGACATGCCAAATCATTTCGAACTACACGGTTAGTTATAATTATGTGACAGAAGTTTAACATAGAGTCTAGTCTTTTGGGCCAAATCGTTTTAATCTTAAATCTGTCTAACCCAAATCCAAGTAGTAACCACAAATATGAGAAATGCAGTAATATCAAGGCGACTGTAGCCTGATTCCTAATTTCAAACCAAATTGGACATTTCATTTTCTCAACCTCTTCGCCTTCACCACCCCCATGTTTTCCATTTTCTCCAATACTCGTAGATCACAGACACATTTCGGGGGAAGACCCTGCAGGAATCCACCCGTACATGTTTTGGTAATAGCTAAAAGATGATGGGACCGGGTTGTTGGTTGGCCCTGTTTTTTTTTTTTTTGTAAATTGGCACATGCTGGATGAGTTAGTTTGTCATGTCCTCAGCAGATGCCGGTTTGCTCTGGAGGACTTCTCTCAATGCTTCGCCACGCCGAACAACATCCACTGGGCCGTAGACATCAGCGCGTATGGCTCACAGGCTTCATAAATAACTGTAATTAAATGCCTAATGGGTTGAAGATGTCAGAGGATGGTCAGATCCTCTCATCTACAGCAATGCATCAGAATACGACGTCTTCCATTATTCCAATAGCCAAACAACGTGAAGCACTGTAGCTATATCATTCTGACAAATACATACAGAGATGCAGTGAATCCCAGTTTGATCACTTCCATGTTTATTTGAAGTAATATTATACAATAAACATTGATCTTATTCACCTTTTGGCCTATTCCAATAACTAAGATGATAAATGCATGGAAAATGGCTGGTCTAAGTATTGAACAATCCCCTAAACCAGTGGTTCTAAACTGGTATCGTGCTGGGATCCACCACCATCGCCAGTTGAGAACCACTGTCCTAAACGTTAGGTAGCCATACACTGCCACAGCCTGTGTTTAAAATGTGATAACAGGCGAAATGCTGTGTGGTCCACTGCAACTTCACATACCGTCCTGTCCTAAAGCCCTTCTTCCCGCCAAAAAAAAAACATGTACTGTCTCTACCTCTGCGCGCTCGCCCTGTAAAACCTCTTGTGACGGGATGCTCCATGGATGTAAATCACTGGTATGGAGCTGTATGGGACGCGAGGGACAATGCTCATACCCCTGCGCTCCGGGACACAACAATGCCACAGTCCATTCGAATCATCAGGTCTTGCGAGTTTGGAAAGCTGTCAGGGCGATTTATTGAGTTGTATTGAGAAGATTGGGCACAAAGGAGTCAGGGGCAGGCCATTGTCCCGTGTGTGGATAGAGAGAGAGGTAGTGATGCGTAATGTGTGTCCCGGGACAAAGAGGCAGGGGAGGTGGCTGACCGGTCATCAGATGTCTCTTTTTACTCGCCCAAACACAGCGAAAGAGAGGAGCTAATTACCATCTCAATGTTTCGCTCTTGTGGGCTGTGCCGACCAGTGGCGCACAACTGTTGCACACAAGTTGAGGTGCTATAGAGAGTTCTGTGAGAATTGGGAAGATGGTAAAGTAGAGTGTGGGACATACAATGCATGAATTTGAAAATAGTGAAAAGATGGGTAATGGTAACTCTGGCGTGATTGGTAATTATCAAACGTGTTGTACAAAAGACCACCTCAGAGACAAGACTTGCTATCTGTGGGAATAGTCTGTCCAGTGATGGTTCTCTATTCTTCATCTTTTCTGGGTTTCACCTCTTCTCTCAAGAGGCCTCATGCTATTGGCTGCAGCTAGACTTGTACTGTTCTAGGGGGCTTGCCTTAGTCCAGCCTGCTGCTAAGACATCTTTAGTTGCTGACAAAATCTCTGAAGTGAGAGGCGAAACACCCTAAACAGTAAAGGTGACAGCTTGTGACCCTCTTTCTACGATGGAAAACTCCAGTACGACCACACCAACACAATTTATTGGCTAGATAGAACAGCAGTGAACCTGAAACTAGTAGTCTTGTTCATTTGCATCTTCCATCTTCTGAACACCTTTGAGACGGGATAACATCTCCACTATTATGCCACCTAAACTGCAACTTCTCAGAATTCCCAAGTAACAGTACATTTGCTTCATCTTGATTACTTCTTTCCTTTATTGGCAGTTCATTGTTGCAGTTTATCCCAAATTTGTCTCATTCAGGCCCGGTTCACGGGGTGGACCACACATCAGGCCCGTTTAAAGACTTTAATCCTGGCTTTATTTGCGCGCATGTGTGTGCGCTCCTGCTCGCGACGCCAAGAAAACAACGTGTACAGACTCCGGTGGGACGCCCCGCGCCGAGCTGCTCCGTTTGCTCCAAGAACAGCACGGAGAAGGCCTGAAATCTAACAGATATTGTCCTTTTATGGCCCCGTGTTCGGTGTTCTCGAGCTGGGGAGTCCGACGCCAATGCCAGCGGCCCATTCAGAAAGATTACATTCTGTTACAAGGGCGATTTATGTCCCGAAAGGAGCTTGAAAGACACGCTGTTTGTTTGTTATGGGACACATTTGAAGTCTTTGCTTGTGCTTTCGAACCCTCAATTCGTCTGCACATGATTACTACAGTGTAACCAAGCCAGATTTTGGAAGACAGGAGCCAAGAGAGACAGGCTGTGTGTCACAAGTCAATCACAAAGGCAGGAGACAATGGATCAAAGACGCCTGTGGTGGTTGAAGAATAGCGCTGAATTATTTTCATATGATTCATAGAGAGATAGTGGACCAGTTTAGGCAATGATCTCACCCAGAAAGAACCAGTCTACGGGGGGGCGAGACATAAAAAGAAGTACACTACAGAACATTCCTTCAGCGCTCCAGCTACAAGTGTTCTTCAAAGCCCAACCCAAAACTCACAATCCTAATCATATTACAGTTCAAAGTAATTCACTCAAGAATGATCCGGAGAACATAGTGAGCACTATCTGTGGCGGGCTATCCCCTAAACAGAAACAAAGTGGTCCGCGAGGGGGCTCGACTGTCACTCACGGAGGCAGCACATGTGGACGTGGGTCTGTCATTGATTTGGACTAACAGGATCCACATTAGAGGAGCAGAAATGATGACAGTGAGTCTTATGAAGGCTCAGACACATGTTGTATGGTTTGGGATTAATTGGTCGGCATAGAAACCATAATATTTGACTTTGGGAGAAACAGACACATGAATCAATGCTATGTTCGCTCTTCATATCACAACTCCCTGGGTCTTTTGTACGATGAAGGTCTGTTATTGAAGTTTCTTGCTATGCTAAGAAAAAAAAAAGGAGAGAATAGTTTTTGTTTCAATGGCTTTTTCTGTTCAAATCAAGAGTCTTACATCTGACCATGGCATGTAGCTGTCTTAGTTTTGTTGAAGTATTGACACCTTACAACATTTTTCCCTTGAATATCGCATAGGAATCGGTAAATGTGAACAGTATGGAGCAGTGGTACCCAACCTATGTTTTCTTGTGTACGCCTTGGACCTTTCATTCATACTCTGAACACCCCTTGCCTCGACGGACCAAAACTTCAAATTATTATCTAATAACTGTCACTCTTTACAGTTAAATGTTATTAAATATCTGTTCTGTATCTACACTGGTATAGAGTTTGAAAGTGAGTGTTATACATCCAATATTATCATAGAAATTTGACATTTTGTGGGGACTAGCAAACACAGTCCATCAGCTAAAAACGCAAAATAACTCTGTAAGACAACTGTTACAACAACTGTAAGCTGCTGGGTCACTATCCACAAATACAATACATACAATACAATATTACAAAGGCAGTTGTTTACCTCATTTAATACACCTCTATATGGGCCCCACGTAAGCACATCAAGACGGTACTCGATTTCTTGCCATGTTCGCTATAGCCTCATCAATGGTGGGCATCCGAAATCTTTTGCTTCAAGTCAGTATTGTCCCGTATCTTTGTTCGATCCACAATATCTTTAACATAACCCCAAAGAAATAAGTACAAGGGAGTGATATCTGGTGAACGTGGTGGATCCCTTCCAATCCACCAGTCTGGAAATGTTTGATTGAGGAACTGATGAACATGCAGTCCCCAATGTCCACAATTTCAATGTGATTGCAAACTTTGATAAACACTGATCACAGTAAAACAAATCTGGTTAAGATATCTTATCAAAATGCCTTTGTAATATATATTTTTTAATTGTAAAGTACAAATCTAACACAACATATTTTATATTTTAATCTCCATGTTTGTTTGTTTTCATTATTATGGAATGTGCCAGGAATCCCATAATTCTTAGAAACTTTAAAGTCACATTCCCGAGCTCTACACCTGACAATCTCACGGCATATGGCGCATAATCTTCTCTCTATCCAGCAGCCAACAGCGCATTTCACACTAAAAGCTCTGGCATATTTAGCACGTACAAATATTGCCCGTCGCCCCTTTAAGAGTCACTTAAGCAGCTTGTCTCGGTTACAGTGTACATTTATATGCGGTAGCGCGTGGTATACAGTTAACATACCGATCACACCAGCCGTGTTTCGGAGTCCATTTTCACTTTCAAACCAAACAAACAGCGCACAGGAGTACGCCTGTGTATTTTTAGGCCCCTCCTCAGGTCACCTCGCACTGTATCCGACACACTACACCACTACTACATCCACACGGAGGGACCGGGGGGTTATCTGTGTCCCCCGTGCGCATGCATGCGTCCCAAAAGGGGGCTGAGGGTCTGAGGGCTTGGGGTGCACATATCTCACCCCCCCCCCCGCCCTCTCCCTTCTCCCAACTTCTCCAAAAACCGCCGTCCCACGCTGCAGTGCTGAGGAAATACCATCCTGCCAATTAGACACGGGCCGAGCAGAGCTGAGCTGAGCCGTAAATCAGAAACACACAGGAATAAAAAAAGGGGGGGGGGGGGGGGGGATCTCTCTACCGCTGCTGGTACAAATGGAAAACGGCTATTTTCACCATTTCGGGGTCTGAAAAGAGTCGGTATCAGCTTCCTAAAGTCAACTGTAAGGCATTCACAAAACCACCCCAGTTGAAATGCAAGTCTTCTGCTGCACTCTCGATGGAAATAAAGTTAATAAATAGAATCCTTGTGTCTGGTTTGGAACTTAGTAGCTCAAAAATGAGATGTGTTGTTGAATGTGTCTGAAAGTTGATAATCATTCTTTTGAGCTTTGGCTATTACTGCTACACATTTTGCACACACCTTTGCACAAAATGGTCCAATTTTTGTATGAATGCCACCAAATTAAATTAAAATTCAAACTTATTTTATTCATTACAGATTTGTAAAACATATTCCACAAATGAGCATAACCTTGATCTACATTGAAGAGCTAGAATACACTCATTTAGTTTTCGTTGAGTGAATGGCCTGGCACTTCCTGTTCAAAAAGCCTATTCTGTCAAATTAAATAATCTAACCATAGACAGATAGATAGATACTAATTCAACTCATCAATATGGCCATTAACAGCTATGAGTTTTGTGTTACCACGGTTACCTCCAGGGACAATCAGGGATGGCGATCGCGTAAGGGGTAACAACTTGTTCCCGCTGCACGACACAGATCCCGCTGCACGACACAGATCTGAGGCCCGATACAGTGGGGCCTTTGAAGAGGGGGACAGCGCGCACCCCTGTCCCGTGGACCAGGACCCCGCGCCGGTCGCCTCTGTTGGGCTGCCAGGGTAAACAACTCGGTGCATAGCTTTGGAGGACAGCGCACAACCGAGCCCTGTGCGCGTCGGCCATAACAGGCTCTCAGTGTGCTCACGTAGATGTGATTAAAAACAAAGATTATGTTAATGAGGGGATCGTGGGAGGCCAAGTTCAGCCATATTTGGAGACTATACTTGTTACTTGCTGTGCTTGTGCCTAATTCAATTCCATGTTATGGTTATTCACTGATAATTTGCAAATATTTTACAAAAATATAATAAAGTAGACCTTGTTTTTGAAGGAATTATTCCAGTAAAAATGGATAAAAAATGACACTGATGTGAGAGGAAAACGCATGAGAGGAGGAAAGGATAATGCATCTATTTGATTGAAAAAAGCCAGAAATTGAGTAAATATGTTGAGAAAATAGAGGCACACTGCAAAAAGTGATATCTACATAAGGTAAAATAACTGGAATGAATAAGAATATTTTGCATTAATTTGGGTAATTCTGAAAGAAATCTGCAAGCGGAACAAGGATGTATGCACTTATAACACAGAAGAATTGTTATTTCATCTTATTTCAAGAATAAATATCAAATTTAATGTACAATTGATGTTTTTCCTCAAATTTTAAGTGCAAAATACTTGTTTCATTGGCAGATCAATTTGATTCCTTGCTCAATTCAAGAAAATATAGTTATTTCAAGAAAACCTTACTTATTGCTAGATTCCTTTTAATATCCTTATAATACATGCGATGATGAGCCCTGACTTCGAAAACTGAAAGACGCCGTTCCTATTTTGTGTCAGAAAGCGTCTCTATTCACCTTTGCGCCCAGACGCCGCGCAGCCAAAAATAGCGGTGACCATTCAGTTTCCAATGTTCCCTCTCCCCAGATAAAGAGGCGAGCGACGAACTCAATGTCGCTCTCGCAAATTGGTCTTACAAGAGTCCTCGGCCGGAGTTCTGCTGCCGGGTCTCAATCTGGCGCCATTTCCCAGAAGGCTTTGGGGGGGACAGCTGAGAGGAATGAGCTCATGACTGCGCTGCCCCGTCTCTCGCTCGGTCCCTGTCTGATCGTCCGCAGTTGGGGCCTGGTAGCATCATTTCATTTGGCTGACAGTGAAAATGACTCAACCTGATATCTCCACCCGCTGACCCAATGTTTCCTATGCCCCTCTGTCTGTCCACAGGCCTCAAACGGGAACAATGTCGATAGTGGAAAGAAACAAGATACTCCTGCGCGCGCAATTGGATTTTAAGTGGTGCGAGTTGAAGTAGCCCTATGAAATAATGAGCCAAAACAAATGTGGGAGGGAGAGGTAATGATGTAGTTTAACATATTCTGAAGTAGAATTAAATACGAATCTGATAAACCGTATGACGTCCCGGGAGTACTGTCTTTTGGTCCCAGGCCCGGCTCTACAGTGGTGCCAAAGGGTGCATTTCAACCTCATGCTAAAATGCTTGCACCAACAATTTTAGTAGCACCACAATGTATTTCGATGAAGTGGTTCTCTATTGAAACTCCGATGCACCCTCACTGCAAAAAGTGATCTAAAAATAACCCAAATGTTCTTGATATATAAGTATATTTGCCCTTGGTTTGAGCAGAAGTAAAAGTATCTGCCAGTGGAACACATTTTGGCACCTGGAATAAGAAATTAATATATATACAGTATATATTGCACTTAAAATAGATAATTAATCTAATTTTAATGCAAAGGACCAGCTTTTTCTTATTAAAAATGCAAAAAGTCTTATTCCATTGGCAACAGTTTTATCAAATAGTGTAAACATAGACGATTGCTTGGTTAGTACAGTTGGACAACAGACACTCATGCACGCACATGGTGCATGGGCGTCTGCATGGAGCTGTTCTAGTTTAGTATGTGCTGTTGAAGTTAGTGCTGTGCTCTGGTCCTTGTAAAATAATGCATGTATTACATAGTGCTTTATAATGTAAGAAAGGGGTAGGTTCCTCTCAAGTTCATTGAACTTCTACTCCCTTTGAGCATCAACTCTGTATTCTCTTTCTGTCTTTTCTGTAGCTTGTCTGTTCATATGCTGCTCAAATGAAAATAAATAAATAAACAAGTCAGATTGACTCCAAATAAGGTCAAATATACTGAATTCTAGTATTTTTTAGTAATTGCTATGTATGTTATATACAATATGTATGTTATATATGTTGTATGTTAGTTTGAGTCAGTGTGGATTCTTTCCAATCCAATGTGTGCCATGTATGTCCAAACTAGAGTCATTTGCGCTCCCATGTGTGTGCTGCTCGTCATGGCTACACAGTGAACTGTAATTTTGATATTTTGTAGTAAAAGTAGCAAAACTATAATGGCAGAAGTAGCACGGTAGCGCTGCTTCACAGCTAGAAGGTCCCGGGTTCGATCCTGCATGTTCTCCTCGTGTCTGCGTATAGGTTTCCTCCGGGTGCTCCAGTTTCCCCTACCACTAAAAACATGTACAATAGATCAGGATGAATGAGAGTGTGTTTGTGAGCCCAAAGCTACAATCCGGAGTGGTGCGTTTACATTCATGGTGCTCATGTGTGTTCATTAACATGCACTGTCCCAACCAAATAAACAAAACAAAACAAAGTTGGTTTGTTGGCTGCTGTGTGTGCTGTACTTGTAAAATCCATATTAAAGCAGCAATTGTTTTAGTTCTAAATGACTCCATTCACTCAGCATCGCCAATGTTTTTACAGTTATCCCGCATTTGAGACTTTTGCATCACATGGCTCTCTTCCTGCTCCAGAGGCTAATTAGCACTGGCTTAGCGGACTTTAAGCAGCGATAGCCGGGGTTTAGCATTTCTGGGCTAATCCCTGTCCTTTTGGCCAGGAAATGGGAGCCTCGTATGTCATGAGGTAGACTTACACACAGAGATTAAGTCTGGAGCTATGAGACTATTTACCCACAAGTCTTTGCAGTGCCGTAAGGCCATTACAGCCGGACTGCGCTGAAGGTCCAGTCAGCCCTTCTTCATTCTAGCCACGCTGAACATTACATACACTGTCCTCGGTGAGTATGCAGACGGCGAACTGATAAAAGCCATAAAATCCCATTTACAGATGTTATGAAATGTAATTAGATGCCATCAGCGCAATAATAAATCCAATATGAGTCACATAATTAGCCATTAAAATGCCTATTGAGGAGGGACTCTGCGGTGCAGTGTTTATCGAAATGAGGGGGGAATGTTGATCTGTAGCTGCAGGGCTCCGCTACAGCTACAGCAACACAGCAATTGTGTTAAATAGACTTATAGCAGCAATTTTGTACCATTTAAGAACCTACATGGAAGTATTAGAAGGATAAACAATCACTGTTAAGACCTTTAAATAAAACACATTTGTCTCTGGCCTGGTCATATTGGTGTCATATCTGTGTGGAGTCTCTTGCCACATTGAAAGCTTACAGAATAACTTTGTGAAGAGTCGAAAAGTAAAACAGAATTCACCATTTGCATTACCTGCATCTTCTGGATCCTCATCGTAGTCCTCATCATCACCAGACGACAGCGAATCTGGAAAACACAAACTTAAGCTTCATACTACGCACGTGAACCTAATGGTCATGGTATAAAGGCTAACACTGACGTCTAAATCGTGTGAGAAGCAAGGATCGGACAATGGCACACAGATGCATAATATCCAGTGCATTTGAATGTCATGAATGGGCTACAGTTCGGCTCCTTCATGCGTTACAAGCAAAACATTTCCACCAACTCCACAAAATGCACACGCTCATTAGCTGGGCATGCGAGTGGAAACGCCAGAAAACAATTTCGAAAATCACTTTACGGGACTTAAATTTACCAGAGGAGCAAATGGGCCGTGTAGAAAATGTAATAGTAAGCAGTAGTGGAGTTGGTAATTAATTTTTGCTCTTTGGTTAAGACCTAGCCACAGATTTAGGCCCATTTTTTTATGTGATGTTCATGATTGAATTGGCTCTTTAGGATTGCACTTGCAGGTGAACGGTTCGAACCAGAGTCTTTTTACATAGATTTACCCTGAATGGACTCAATAATGAGAACAAAATCAGAGAAGGCAACACAAGTGAAACATGTTTTACACTAAAAAGGATGTGGCAGAATGCTGTAGCCTCTTTTCATTCACACTTTTAGGGTAAAAATCATCCCCATCATAATTTTGGATCATTTCAACATGTGGCTATCAGCGATCTGGCTGGCATCATTTCAAAAATCTATACAAAGGAGCCAGTCTTTTGAATGTCTCTTTGACACGAATGGATCCCAAAGCCTCGGCTCTCATTAGTCCCATTATTTTGTATTATATCAGGGTTTATACAGGATGCAGCAAGTCAAAATGAGTGCTTTTTAATGACATTTTAATACCCAAATACTAGATTTTTAATGCCATAAATGCAACAACTGTGCATATTTAATTTCTTAAAATTTGCAAATATCCACCAAACAGATGAATTTCCATGATCAGTATAACAATTTGAACATAACTTGTGTAAAATCTCTTCAAAAACTGCAATTGAATGTATTTTAGACCCTATTTTTTGTATTATTTTCTAAGAAATCTAGATTTTTTGCCAGTTTGAATCAAATATAATGCTTTTTACGAGATTTAAGTATGCCCCACGGAAACCCTGTATACTGTATGTATAGTCAAATGTATCGCCTTTCAACCCGGAGCAGGATTTGACATGCTTTGGGTTGTTGCTTTTCTTAACTTCAGGTCTATCCTCATCCAGGGGACAAAAATGGGCCGTGCTTCTAAGTTTTTAGCATGCTAAACGGCCCTAGTTATCTTCCTTGTCGCACATTAGCGCAGAGTTTCGTAATGGTTTTTGAGCGCTTTCCTGGTTCAGCGGCTCAGGTTGGTTCAAATGAGAACCAGCTGTTTCCCCCGACGACCAGGTTTGTGTTTCCACCACTTGACACCTCCGTCTGCTGCTGCTGCTGCTGTTCAGACGCAGAGCAGAGGAGGAGAAGGGGAGAGGGAGAGGGGGGTGTATACAACCTAGATCATTTGCTTTGATTTTTATTGCATTTTTAATATTTGTCTCTTAGCTTTCAAGTTATTCAGAAGTTTTCCCTTGTAGTGAAAGTCTTTGCAAGGGGCTTGTCTGTACAGGATTATGCAGAGCAGTCTTTCTCCCACCATCACCCCGTTTGCTGTCCATTAATAAAATGTGTTGCATCACTGCCAGTAGCACCCACACACGCAGCTAGACCATTGATAGAGTCTTTAGTTTCCTTGTCTAAACTTTTCTGAAGCCAATCCTCTCTCTAGTGCACACTTTTCTTCTCTCCTGTTCGACCTAGACAAGATCTTAAACACTTCGTCCGGCGCTAAGTGTCCTTTCAACTGCTCGCATTCCTCCACTGGCTCCGCTCTGCGCGCTGCGAGGACTGGCCTCTGCTCCCCTGCTCTTGGCCTGGCCGCTATCCAAGAGCTAAATCTGATACCGAGGCTAAATATCTGACACCTTACTCAAATATTTGACCGAAAACACAATGGGCCGTGTGTGCTTTAGAGTGTGTGTTTGGGAGAGGAGGGAGGAGGAGATAGTGGGCATGTGAAGTGCAGGGGTG
>OMNZ01020716.1:0-28197 GCA_900303255.1 Lesueurigobius sanzi | reverse complement strand
CTCAAGCTTTTGCTTAGTTTCCTTTGGGGCTGTTTTTGATTTGGTGTTGTCTTGGCCTTCTTATTCTGTCTTTTTATATTTGTATTTTTGCATATGTATTTTAAACTGTGTTGTGAAGCACTTTGTGGCTTTTGTCTGTGAAAGGTGCTATATAAATAAAATTTACTTACTTACTTACTTACTTACTTACTATTGCTCGAACCCCCAAACTTCCAAATAATAAAGCCAATAATCCAATATTGTATCTGTTCTGAGCCGTTATGTCTCATAGCATGGACTCAGCAACTCCATCTCGCTACAGCCACGTGTTTAAATCAACGCTAATTGTTTATTTTTTACAATGCTATTCCCCCTGTTGCCTGTAGGGGCGCTCCAGCCCAAATCCTCATCAGCCCTGACCCATACTATATTTGAGCATCGCGTCATTTTCACATTACAGTTATATTACAAGCCTGTACCACCAGGGGGCTGTAAAACCCTAAAAACAAAACTTTTACCAGTGACAGAACCCCTTCTGTTTTTGTAGCTTATATAATAGTGCAGTGTCAGTGCCCTCTGCTGGACAGGTGTGGAACCGTTTTTAAATGTTGGCTGCCCCCTAGTGGCTGGAGTGAGCATTATGGTTATTTATTTAAACATCCATAACTCCTGAGAGGAATGGGCTAGAGACTTGCTTTTTCTTTTGACATGTTCAGAAATGTGTGCTCTATAAGGTAAGGGCCAGGTGAAATCATCTCGCGGGCCGAGATGGAGATATTATCGGCATTATTTGAATTTATAAAAAATAAAATATCAACGCACAGACACCCTAATGAAAGATTTTAAGCCTGTTCATAAGATTTACAAGTATGATATGTCCACTTTAAGACTGATTTAAGGACCTGGATGACTGAGAATCTACACCACTAAGAAAAATTATAGCATAGTGAATGGCGTTAAGTACTATTTCTTTCACGATTTCTTTTTTTTAATGGATAGATAGTTTTTCCGATTTAAGAATCCAATTAAACATTCCCAGTGTTGTAACCCACATTGTCACCCTCTCTCATCCTTTTTTGCCATCCTTGTAAAAGCCTTCTGTATTCACACATTGTCACCATCATGTGGTGAACTCTCCCCTGCGCTTCCATCTCTCTCAGCATTGATACTTCAGTTTGAAAAGTCCAAGTCGGGCAGCCAAAATAACAGCAGGTTCTGGCCTACAAATCCTCCCTGGCAAAGCGGTGCATGCGCGCTTCCTGTCTCCCTCCCGTAGCCCCAGTGTGTTGCTTACACTCGGTCCGTGCCATAACTGCGGTAGTCCACTGCCGCCGACACAGCCACAATGACAGCAGGCACGCCGTATCCTGCCAGGTAGAAGTACTTAGTCCTGGAGTGTTCGCTCTCAAACACCTCCACCAGCATGATGTAGAGCTGAACGCCTTCCAGAAACATCCAGGTGAAGGCTGCCAGGAAGAAGAAGTGCAGCAGGGCGGCGAAGACGGCACAGGCAATCTGGAGGAACAAATGAAGATTTAGAGATACGTTCTATTGTAATGTTCAAACACTGCACTTTAATGCTGACCTTCATACTCAAATCAGTCTATCTAGAAGTCTTTACAAATAAAAAAAATGTATGTGTACAGCAGTACACACCAGTATAGGCTAAAAATGCACTTTGAGTGTATCACCACTTATCACCATTAATCATTTACTATCTTCTACTATGTTCCTCCCGAGCCTTCACAGCAAACACTCGCTATGTCATCCTGCCAAGACTTTGTTGTCCATAAATTGTTGCACTTGAGAAGCGCACATTAAGCAGAGGGGTGTGTGCATCTAGTCGTGGATCATGCTATTGTGAAGAGATGACGAATACTGTCTTGGGCTAGAGTCTGTGTCTATCTGGCTCGACTCAAGCATGCAAACTTGATAATGAGTTTACATAAGATATGTAAAGCCTCTGATTATACCTTTGGCTGAGTCAGGGAGAAAAGTGAACGTGCAGTTTCGAACGTACGACCCTTGCACTGTATCAAAAGACAAGTATTATCCAAGTAAGCTAAAACTGGAACGACACATCTCCTGTTTTCTACCACATTTTACACTGTAATTGCATGAGAGACTGTACTGGCACATTTTTGGGGCCATTTAAATCACTACTAGTCTAAAGTAACCAATGGTGGACCAGGCTGTTATTGTGGAACATCCGAATGCTACTGATTCAAGATGAAATGTTTTGCCCGAGATGAGACAAAGGGCATGGACCACAGGACAAAACCCAGTCTTAAGTTGAACTAAACACTTAAAATCTGGTTTCGTACTTCCCTAGTTGGATAAAGCACTAATCAAGGAACCAACTCAGTAGTAGTTAGTAGTTACTGCTTAGAAAAATCCCAATGCCACAAATCCTCATTCAATAAAAACCCTGTTTGAAAACCACAATGGTGTTCTTTATTCTCCTTGAACAAGCACATGCAATCAGGCTCCTTTTTTAAATACACAGACTCTGATCTTGATTTCTTCTTTTGAATTTAGAGGTGAATAAAAGGCCTTTGTGGTTGACCACACAAAAGAACCACAGCACTTTGCAAAACAACCAGGAGGGTAATAGACGAATGCCTTGGCAACCGTGTTGATGATTCAATGTGATTTCTGTCATTGCCAAACATTTTAATGAATAGAGGGGCTGAAAAAAATTGGTTGTGTGAGACACATGGTGCAAAAAATGTTAGATTTGGGAATTAAAAAACCCAGTGAATGTGTTTAAATAGTGAATAGCTGCAAAATTAGAGGTATTATTGCAATCATAATCACATGTTTTCAAAGAACTGTGTGATGAAAATGGTAATTACTTTCTTGTAAGATGCTAATTATTATATTCTGAGCTAATTGGGAATTACATTTTACATTCACCTGTGACGAGCAGTGGTTTATGGGTAAATAGGCTTCACATTTTTACTATCTGGTGAATGGTGAAGGATGAAAGGCATTGGAGAGGCAGATGGTAACATTTCTAGACCCTTTTGAGAAAATGCAACTAAAATGTAAAAAATGAAAACAGAGAAGTATAAAGAGATTAGAGAAATTTGACATATCTAACTAAAACGGCAGTCAATGAATTGAAGAGACAACAGATTACTGACAAATGGGTTAGCAGCACCACAGGATATAGCTTTGTATTCACGTTATACTGTATCTGATAGACTTCAAACATCACCCACCTTTGATTTCTATACACCGCACTGTATTGCATTGATTCTAAGAGAAGTCTTGGGCCTGAAACAGTATTAACAATTCAGGCAATGGGATGAGGAGGAAAAGCTTATGAACAGAGCCAATTGGTCTGTGCTATTCATGCCTTTAATCTAAAGAGTCACTCCTGAATCAGTCAACGGTAGCGCTAACACAGAGACACAATTACCTAATGTCTGAGAGACAATGAGTTTAGGGGGCGAGGGAGTCACTCATTTCCATTTCTAATGATGGCACAGTGTCGCACACATACACAACACACACAGGTAACGAAGCTTCTACTTATGCAAAGTCATTTCGTTTTTCCTGCTGGAATTAGGGCTTAAGCGTCCGCGAGGTAAGTGACGCTGAAGATGTTAATAGAGGTCACAAATAGTCACCAGTAATTAACAGGAGAAAGGCAGCCAGGCTGATAGGTTGCACAAAGAAACATGATCCCCATCCCCCGCACTCACACATTCTCATAAACAGATAAACACCCACGTCAAAACACATTTATCAAATTTGCTCCATGTCTTCCTTTGAAATGAGCAGGTTGTCTCGTTTTTGCTCAGTGGGGAGGCAGAGGCCCTGGGCACAGCAGGCGCAGTTCAATCCTCAGAAAAAAATCCAACTGACTTGAAGACAAAGAGCGAATACGATATCCATCGTTACATATACCACATGAGCTTAAGTGTTGGGATTTTATTTATGAGGCTGTTGCAAACATTGTTGCACTGTGTTTAACTCAACTGAAAAAAGTTTTAAATGATCAGAATCCAGGCAGATACATGTACATAGTGTGGGCAGTGAAAGACTAATGATCAAATGTGGTGCCATGACAAGGTTTCCAAGCTTGTAAGGATTGTAAAGCACAATACAAATCCAAGCAATTCATATTATTATCACTTAATAATGTGAAGAAAAAAAAAAGAGCATTGCCTTCGACCCACATGCCCAGCAAGCCCATCCTTTTTTCCTGTGGCTGAGCTCAAAGCAGATGGGTTTTATATACCCAGTATGCCATCACTCTGGCGTGAATGGAGTGCTAGATTATTTCATCTCACTCAGACGCAAGGCAGTGTCTTGGGTGATTAACCAATAGCGACATTTTTTACTGTTTGTTTTCTTCACTACAGCTTGCCTCTGATTCTCCTCAGGATTGCACAATACTTTAAAATCACACATTTGAATCATTGGTGAGATTTGATTGCTTTTTTGTTGTTTTTGCAGTCCACACATCATTTTCTGAATCCCACATGTCAAAAGCCCTCACATTAAAGAGGTCATTGAATAAAGTGTTAGAACTGGTACATGTGGTCAAAAGATGTGAGGATTGTTTACACTCTAATGGAGGTTGAGAAGGGTCATCGTTTTCATGCTCTTAGATGTAGCCTCTTGCCTACAGAGGGGAATAGCTAAAGCAGAACACAGTCTCACATGAGCAGTATGGGTCACGCCTCATTAACTGTAATAGAAAGTGCCAATCTGGTAATGTTTATGGGAAGTGAAGAGAGACGCTGAAGAGGGATGTGGTTAGAGTAAAGGCACATAAAGCTATGCGAAAAAGTGGAAAGAACAATTATTTACTGTGTAACTAGCACAGAAATATATTTTACATACTGTATATACATTTTTGTGTTGTGTATGTTTGTGTTATCATTCAGTCTATGAAAAATGGGCAAAATTATGTAAACGGTTATGTAAACTTTTGAGCACAAGGACCACTATTTTATAATTCTGTGAAAAAGTGCTCAACTTTTTGAGAGGACGGAGCAGAAAAACAGAACAGATTTTTGTCTCGTGAGCAAAGTTCTGTTTCTGATCCATTCTGGGAACGCTGCGTGTATCAAATGTGGTGTTGATATTGTTCTAGCTTCAATGTGGTAAACCAATAACAATGAGTTAACAAACATTTCAGAATTTGGCATGCCAATAAAGAACTATGAACAATAGTGATGGATTAGCAGGAGCCAACCAGTGTAAATTAGACATGCTGCCTGGGAACATATTTTGTTCAAGATGAGAAATTAAAACCAAATTGGTGCAACTACAGTCTATCAGTTCTGTGAATGTCTTGTCATGCAGCAAGTATTACACTCATAGATACTGATCACCATCACTTTGGTTTTGGTTGTCAGTAAGCTGCTTCTCCTTTTCTCATTTTTAAAAATACAGTTGGGCTCATAAGTTTACATACCCTAGCAGAATTTCAGATTTTCCAGGATATGAATGATAACACACACAACTTGCACCTTTCATCCAGTGCTGCACTGACATTTTTGGTTTCTGAGTCATGGGGAAAGCAAAAGAATTGTGAAAAAGGATCTACAAGAAAAGGAAATTTAACTGTATAAAACACGAGAGGAATATAAAAAAGAAAATGCAAATCAGTAGTGTTCAAACTATAACTAAGAAGTGGAAAATGAGGGATTCTATTGGAACCAAACCACACTCAGATAGACCAACAACAATTTCAGCTGCCAGACAATATTTTCTAGATGCTAATAAAAACCCACAAGCTGAAATACAGGACTCTGAAAAAAAGAGGTATGGCTGTTTCTAAGATGCACAATAAGAAGGCACTTGAAGAAAAATGGGCTGCATGGTCGAGGCGCCAGAAGAAAGCCAATCCAACACAAACGCTGCATAGTATTCCACTTACAATACACTAAACACCAAAGAAACAAGCCTCAACATTTCTGTAACAAAGTCATTCAGAGTGATGTCACCAAAATGTAACTTTTTGGCAACAACCGTAAACGTTACATTTGGAGAGGAATCTTGTTGGCCTATGATGAAAGGTGCCTTCCTACTGTGAAACATGGAGGTGGATCGCTGATGTTTTGGGGATGTGTGAGCTACAAAAGCACAGGCCACCTGGTCTAAACTGATGGCAGGATGAATGCAGCATGTTTGCAAAAAATACTGGAGGAATATGTGCGCTCATCAGCCTGGAAGCTGTGGATGGAACGTACTTGGATGTTCCAACATGACAACAATCCAAAACACAAGGCCAAGTCGCCCTGTCACTGGCTACAGCAGAGTAACGCCCCAGACACACTGGAGGCAGGTGCGTTATCTGCGTCAAGCTGCTGCAAACTTGAGCGTAGGAAAACGCACAGGCGGCCACACCGAATGCAAGTACGCACACACGACACATGTAAAATCAAGGCAAAGGCGTGGTTTACAGGTTTGGTGTATCCAACAACATAATTGCTTTATCAACTATTTGTAAGTATATGAATAGTGCCTTGGCTGGTCATTGTAAGGGCAAGTCTTCTCTACATATATATAAAATAAATATTATGTATTTATTTATTTAACAGTGCTGTTAAGTTTATGGCATGAAAGTATGGCATATGTGACTGTATATATGGGCTGTATATGGGCTGTATATGGGCTGTAATAACAGAATCTCATATGTTTTGAATGGAGAACGCAGACAAAGCTTGACGCACGCGTTGAGAAATAGGATTGATCCTATTTTGATTCTGTGCGTGCGTTTTGCGCGCAGCTCTTCGCGTGCGTTCTGTGCGGTGAGTGTGGCCACTTCCGATCCACCACAATGGGAGCAAAGTAAAAACGCTTGAAAAGTACGCAGAGAGGGGTGCAGCAATGCGTTTTTATGCCTCCGGTGTGTCCCAGGGGTTAAGTGAAGGTTCTGGAGTGGTCTCTGGATATCAATATCATTGACCCACTCTGGGGAGATGTCAATCGTGCAGTTCATGCAAGACGGACCAGGAATTTACAAGAATTAGAGGCTTTTTGCAAAGAAGAATGGGCAGCTTTACCATCAGAGAAGATTAATAACCTCATTACCAACTACCACAAAAGATTCCAAGTTGTCACTGATGTTCTAGGAAGCAATACACAGTATTAAGAACTGGGGTATGTAAAGTATCTGTTCAGTTTCTTACTTAAAACAGAGTAAACACAGATTTTTGACAGTAAATGGCTTCACACAACCGCTAACCATGAGTTTTTGTGTTCATATTCTCTGAGAAACGGCCAAAAAAAAATCAAAAATTCTGCCTGGGTATGTAAACTTATGAACACAACTATATATACAGTATACAGTTTTTATGTATTTGTAGTGCCTTCAGCTCTGCGCCACTGTTGTTATTGCTGTTATATAATGTGATGTTGTGTATCTGCGGTGGCATTAATGTCCTATGGGCTTAGTAAAGTACGTGTGATTGATGTGCTCGTGTCCCCTCACCGGCTGGTCGGCTCTGTTGATCCCCACGAGGAAGAGCGACTCCGCAATGAACAGGCTGATGCACAGGTTCTTGTGGATGGTGTTGCGGTCGCTCTGCAGCCCCCGGAAGAAGCAGAAGGTGAAGATACAGATGAGGAGGCACACCAGGGACAGCAGGATCCCCACCCAGGTGATGACATCCAGCAGCAGGTCGTGCATACTGTCCGCCTTCTGTAACACAGGCCCAGCATTCGACTTTGATTAAAAAACGAAACATATTCACACTTGACTTGGTTGTCCATTTAATCAGCCACACATCAATAATACATGATAATAATGGTTTACAGTTTGTATTGCACTTTACAAGCCTGAGTTGACAACTACGAAAAAGCACTACACCGTGTGGTCATTATTTATTCACTCCATACTCAGTGGTGGTCAGCTTCTATTGTAACCACAGCTGCCCTGATGGAAGAGAGGCAGCCAACCTGAGCTACTGGACCATCACTCATTCACTTACACATCACACAGGCAAGGTGAGCGACGCCGCCAGCCTAGCACTCACAAGACTCAACCATCTGAGTCATACATGAGATGCCGCATGTGAACAACACTGGGTCATTCGACTGTTCTTGATCCACGCGGCAACTTTCAGCACAGTTTCTTTTACTGCAATGTCACCCAAGGGCCTGGAGATCATGGGTATCCAATACTCATAATAAAAAAAAAAAGATTTCCCTTTGTCATTTGCCGTACAAGGTCGCAGAAATTCACCTGCCTCCCAGCGTGAAGGGAACTGTCTAGAAATTTGGCATGCCGCAACTACACTCGCATATGTCTTCTTAAGGCTGGATACTGACTCTGCCTTTTAAAGCGACCCCTTTGCCAGTTTTTAGATGTATTCAATTCACGCTTTCACCACAAAATCCGCAATGAGCTCATCTCATCACTCGCTCACATGTGATACTCATTTTGTTACATACCGAGCCAACACTGTCATAGCCAAACGGCATGTGCACCATGTCACAAGCCCTATATGACTGATGCTCGTCTGACTGCTTGTCCCTGGGCGCTCCCGGCCTCCTCCACGTCTTTACGCCGCGTTGCACAGGTGCGCCGGCTCTATCCATCAGTGTCCCGCAGCCTGGCAGCCCGAGCACTGTTCACTACGGAGCGGCCGTGATGGATCTACTGCCCAAACCCTCACACGGAGCTCGCAGAGGGGCCCGCTCTGACCATGACCCCAGCAATGCTAACACCCATCCCCTGGCCCCGGCAGGAGAGGCGCGTGTCACATTGAATCAAGAGCTACAAGACGCCATTTGGGTAAAGAAAGTGGATAACTGAAGACAAAAGAGGGCTTATCCGACATGGGCAACAAGTGCACCACCTACTTAGTCTCATGAATGTACAGTATTAGGAGCAGGATTTGCAGATGAAGATTAAAAGCAAAAAATATATATATAAATTGTGGAACTTATATCTTTTGTATTAACAGAACATGAAATTGCTATTACTACTATAGACCTTTTCATTGCTTAGCTGGAGGCGGGAAACTAGATCCCTATATACTGTATTTCCATTGTAGCTGTTGTCATAGTAACGATAACTAAATTAACAACTAACTATTGTTGGAAATATAAGATAAAACCTTATTTTATCGTCTCAAATGTCGTTCCTCTTGGTCTTGCTCCTTAAGCCACAACAGCACCACATTTTTTAGTTGTAGTTTTACACTTATAATGGCTAGTTTTAGTTTAATCTTGTTTCTCTTGCTCACTTCCTGCCTCCAGCTGATGTCACTGATGATGTAAGCAGCGAAAGGGTCTATAATGATTTTGTAAATTCCAACATCGAACGAGCCAATTTGGACTTTTTTTTATCCACACACAATCTTTTGGCACTGAATTAATCCGATGTTCTTCCTCAACCATAAAATTGAATAATCATTGGCATTTTATTACAACTTTTTGGCAGTAAAAGATGTCACCTAAAGGTTTCATTTTACTTACTGCATATATTATATTTACATTTTTCCTTAAATGTCACTTCCGCTCTTTAGATTCTTCCTCCTGCTATCATCAACTAAACATTGTTTTTGGAGCACGCAAGACTTGTATTCAGCAGTTGCCAAATACAACTCGTATCTGTCTTAGTCATTCGGGCCTCCACAGGTGGAATACAAATATCTTAAGTGCTTTTCCATTCCACTCTGTGTCATCATCTTCCCCTGACAAATTGAATGTAAAATTTCTGCTGCCAAATCTGATTACTTGCTATCATGGACTCTGGAGGCTTGTGTTTCCCAGATGCTGTCGACTTTTTCAGGTCAGTTTTCTCTAATCAAATGATGAATGAGTGAGTGTCGGGGAGGACCTTACCTTGACCTCCACGTGGGCCATGAGCACGGCGAAGCTGGTGAGGTGCGTGCAGGAGCAGGTGGTGTGTGTGCGATTTGTGGCCAGCAGACGACAGTCCTGAGTCGACCAGAATCCCGTCATGGTGCGTTTGGAATAGCTCCAGAAGGAACAGTTGGGATTGAAGTTCTCCTCTGAGTGCTACGAGACGAGGGAAGACAAGGGAGGAAGTGAGAGACTGCGTCAAACCGAGATGAAAGGAATGGAAAAGGTTCATGCAACGGCGTGTACCTTTTTCATTCAAGCAAAACTGATTTGTTGCACTTGGGGAATATGGAAACGAAAAACATTTAAGTGACATTCATAATGTAAATCAAAAACAGCATGTTGTTAGATGTCAAATTGTCTTGTGTAAAATTGTGTCTTGTGTTCATTTTGACTACGGTGCAGCCTCAATGAACAATGGACTGCAATGCAAATTCTGACAGCTTCCTATCAGCAAGTTGTTTGATTGTGTTTTTCTTTCAAGTTTGGTAAGACTCCTTTTTTAATGGGTAGGTTGAAGGTAGAATAAAATGTTGCACTATTATGTGTCACAATTGTGCAGTGACATGGTGACTGGTGCTAATTCCTGGGAAACTAAATGCCTGACACTGAAGAAGGGAGACACCCGTTTGACAAGCAATAAAGTTTAACCTAACGAGGACTGGTGTCCTTTCTTTCGCTTTCACAATTATGCAGTCCAATAAGCTGCACCGTGTTTTTTGAAAACTTCATATGAGGAGCAAAATCCTTTCTTTATAGAATGAGAAAAAATAGCCTAGATAATCAAAATAGAGTTTATATGCTAAAAGTCAATCACTTCATATGTCAGTAATGTTATGGCTCATTACATACATACAGTTGTGGCCACAAGTTTACATACCCTGAATGATGACACAAAAACCTTTATTTCACTCATGGTTAATGGTTGCGTGAAGCCATTTATTGTCAAAAAACCTGTTTGTTCACGCCTTTCAACTAGAAACTAGCCAAATGTCCCTGATCAAAAGTTTACATATTGTGCAACTTGAAACAAGAGAGAGAGTTTTTCTTTGCTCCTGAACTGTTTTCCTGGCAGTTGTTGAAGGTCATGTAAAAGTTAGATCAGGGACATTTTAGTAATTTCTGTTTCATTATGATTTAAAAATAGAAAACTCACTTGTCTTCACACAACCACTAACCATGAGTGGAAACAAAGATTTTTGTGTTATCATTCATATTCTACGAAAAATGCCCAAAAGATTAAAAGGGTATGTAAACGTAAAGCCACAATTGTACATACAGTATAAACATACAATTATTCATAAGTAAATAAAAGAAAAAATAAGTAAAACAAAAAAGAAATTGCAAAATGTACACCCAGGATAATAGAACTTTGTTTCGTATATCAAGGGGATTTATCAATGATATAATGTGTATTTTAAGTGTAGTATTATACACATTTAAATACAGTAGACAGACCTGCTCAATAACAATGAATGAATAGATAATCAGCACTTGAACTTACCCCACTACAAATGAAACACAAATAATACTTTCTATTCCACTTATTATCAACTTGCAACATAATAAATGATGTACATACTTCTGAATCAACTGTATATTATATGTAAACCTGTACAGGGAATTGCTCCATATTACTTTGACCAAAAATGCATTGTAGATTATAAGATGTTAGTTTCAGTAGATAGCGTAGCACAATGAAACAGACAAACAGAAGGGACCGGGGCAGCCACAAACAAACATGGAGCCATGGCAGGAGGTGACAGAGCTATGTCCGTTTGTTGTGAGAGATTCTCGAGTGTAGGAGCCGCTCGTGTTTGGTAAACTGAGGAGTCGGAGTGGTGCGCGGCTGTCTGCTAAAGTTAGTCACGAAATGAGCAAGTGGCAAGATCTTCTCGCACTTAGGTCAGGCTTGTTAGGCAGCACCAAAGCCACAGACAGCCGTTACTATTCAGCTACAGTATGTTGGTCCTGCTCCGCAAATCGTTACAAAGCAGATCTGTACGTGGCGTTATTCGAAACTTATTCCAATCGTCATCCGAATCAAGATTAAATGCAAGCCATGTTGGTGTCACCCTCACTCTCAGTTCTAACAAGGTACTGGATGTGAAGCTAGACTGTGTCGTTCATTCTTGTGGGCGTATGCAAATCCGCCTGCAGTTTAAATATGAAAAATAATAGTGTAGAGTATATACGCTGCAGTGGTGCGGTGGGTAAGCAATTATTTCATAGCACAAAGTAAAATAACGAATGAAAGTCACCCTAATTTAAAAGATCATGGGGTGTTACATAGGCACATGGAGTAAATGAGGCACAGTGCCAGTCTAAAGCTAGTATAAAAATACAAGCAGTGTGAACAGATACCACAGTCATCATAATAAAAAAGCATATTAATAATGATACATTATATTATTGTATTAGTCTCGTGGGGTGTTTTTTTTTTTTTTCCAGATTTCACTAACTAATCACGAACAGGCTTCATACAGCTCAGTTGGGTGAAGAATCTTTCCAAAGACTGCATAGTGGGTGAACATACTGTACCACCTGAGCTAGTTCTCCAACTTTTCTTACCTGTAATGGGTTGTGTTCACGGATCACAGCATTCTAACGATGCTAATGATAACCTAATTGCTGGGTCTATCAACATGAAACAAATCATGTCACATGGTTAAATGGTCTCTGGCAGTGAAAATGAACTAAAGCTAGCTATTTTTTCAACTAGATATTCAAAAGTGGTGCCACATTCAATTACAATCAGTGGAAAGACTTATATATTATAAGGCCCTATACCTGTCAAAGAATTCCACAAATTGCGTTTGTGGCCATTTCTGTATTTTAGAAATTCGCACATACACAACCCGGGTGTGTCGGAGCCTGTATTAAGGTGTAGTGAGAGCGCTTTCGTCTGTTATCATCTCCCATGTTTTTATCCCGCTGGCCAGCCAGACGCTCCTGCTTTCTGTTCGAAAGGAGGAGCATCTGGCGTCTGCTCAGAGCCCATCATTACCCAATTTTGTTAATATCGGTCCAATCACAAATGCGGATTAGTAACGCTGGACTTATGTGTGTAAGACTGAAGAATTGTGTATCATTCAGAACAAGCTTTAAAACTTTTTTTTTTTTACCTCTGCACTTTGTTAGTTTAAAAATTAAGAACATTATTATTAGAACAACTGCCTGTTAAACATGCCCTGAGATCTTGTTAGAGATAACATCAACCAACGTCTTTGTAAAGGATTGGAAAAGCGTAGTCTGGCTGGCCAGGCTGCCTTCCCCTTTGCTGCGTGTGTGTGTGTGTGTGTGTGTGTGTGTGTGTGTGTGTGTGTGTGTGTGTGTGTGTGTGTGCATGTGCGACTTGACAAAACCTGAGCATGTCATTTGGAAATCATGAATTAGATGCACACACAGTGCTTTACAACTGTGGTTCCCAACCTTTATTGTATTGCATACTCCTTGGGTCTTTCATTTATACTCCAAGTACCCCCTGCTACGATGGTTTTGTTAATTAGTTGGAACGCGAATGACTAAAACTCTAATTTATCAGTTAAAAGATTCAAAATACTCTCAAGTTCACTCTTTACAGTTATTTTGTTTAAGAATAGCTTTTCTTTGAACATAGTAATCAAAAATACAATGTATTTTCTTTGTCCTGGTTTCCTAATCACTCCTCTATAAAAGGGGAGACCTAGTTGTTGGTTCTCACTTCTTGAGAAAGGCTTTGTTGGAGCCGATACGTGTGTGTTAATGGTGCAATAGAGGCTTTTTGGAAAATGTAAATAGGTAGATAGATAGATATTGTAGTTGTGGGAGGAGTGCCTTGGCTCTTTGTTTTTTGTTCTTCTTACAAGTTATTTTTTATCTGAAAATGATTCCAAGTACCCCCTGCTAAGCTCTTGCGTACCCCGTCCCCCTGGTTGGGAAACACTGCTTTACAATACACAGTAGGACAAAGATCTGTTCTTCTTTAAGAAAAAAAAAAAAGGTATAGGGCCATTAAGCCACACAAATAATAAAACAAATTTATGGACTCAATCCCTAATTAAAAAAATATATATATAATGAAAACTGTGAGCATTTTTTTTTCTTGGCTCTCAAAAAAGCAGTGAATTACTTAGGGTTATGCAGGCACATGCCCTCTCCCTGATAGTATAGATTACCATGAATGCATCCTACTGTCACCTGTCTTACCTGTAGGTGTTTGACAGTGAAGACGACGGGCTCGGAGAGGTACACCTTATTGCTCTCCTTGTTTATAGAGGCGGTGATGACCGGGGAGTTGACAATCACCGAGTAGTTGGGGTAGACGGGCTCACTGCTCAGCCTGACGCTGGCGTTCTCCGTGGACAAATACAAGCCCAGGTTTCTGTAGAGGACAAAGGCCATCCGGATTTCACCTGTGGGATGGACCGAACACACACATGAGTCAACATTCTTAATAGCTGTTGTTGCCAGAAATAGCCTGAAAGTGCAGAGGAGGAAGAAACACTTGCTAGCGAGTCTGACACAGTGGTCTCCAACAGTGAGTGAGAAGATACCCCCCCCTCTTTCTTTTTTGTCTTTTACCATTTCTCCCGTGCTGCTTGAGAGTGCTAGCCGACAGTTGGATGGAGTTTCCGTGTAGCTCGGATTGGGGGAATGTTAGGTCCGCAAGGTTTCCATCGGTGCTCAACCTCGCCACTTCCAACTCTGTAGGAAAAAACAAAAATACAACAACATGACAGCGTTAATGTCACTTAATTGCACAGCACTCTCCATCACAGTGTGTTGTGAAAGGCCCCGTGTAATAGCTATGTTTTGCCACTAAGTGCTTCGATACATGAATCCTGCCAGTCCTTTTCCCTAAATACCAGACACGAGTACTAACTTTTAAGAGTACAAAAACAACAACGTCTCCTGGCAACTGGGCGGACACATTAGGGTGTGTAATCCGCTGTCTCTCTTGTATTGTGGGAATCTCATTTCACCGTCCAGGTTCGTTAGCACACGGTAGATTACAGCAGAGTAATGCATTAGATAAAGTTTCTAATTAAGGGCTAATTATACCTTTCCCATACTGCTATCTTGTGCCCTTGAGTGATTTTGTGATTTAGTTGTTGCTTTCATGGTGAAAAGAAGAGCCCCCTGGATCAAATAAACAGCACAAGGACATGCTCAGGACATCAGAATGGAGAGAGTGAATGGGGGATTTGGAAAGGAGGTCGGTAGGAAGTGGAACATGAAGGAAGCTGAAAATGAACTGAATGAATGAAATGTGAAGTAAGCATGCATCAATGTTTTTCAAACCACTCTGAGAACCACTACATTTAGTGTTTGTATTTCTACATATAACTTTATGCGTTAAAATAGTGTAATTAGAAAAATATCAAGATGTGACAATTGTCAGAATCCTAGAGAATTGTTCCAAAATCCGCAAGAACCAGAACTAATGCGGCAGTCCAGGCAGATGGCAACTAAAACAGTTAGCTAATAAGGGAAAGGGAATCTTATTTGTATAGCACTTTTCATATGACGCAGTCACACCCAAAGCGCTTCACACTTGAAAGGGAAGGGGCTCATTCACTCCATGTTGAGCTGACATTATACTGTATGAAGATCTCTTTACACCAGATATAAGATAAGATAGTTCTTTATTGATGTTACAATGGAGAAATGTACTTATTACAACAGCTCTTAGGACAGGATCACACAAGGGCGTGCAAAAATTCAGGAAATGTGCTATCAAGAAGAAAAACGGTTTGCAAACAGTAGTAATAATATTGAAATAGGATAAACTAAATTTAAAAAGCTAATACTGATAAAATACATCTAAATGACTAAACATGCTACATAACGTTATATTGGAGACTGTGACATCTTTAATGTAACCACTACATCAGTCACATCACTGATGTTGTGGTTAAGTTTTTCACTTCTTTATAGAGGCAACCATTGTTGTGTTCAGCTCGCATCTGATGCTGGACCATCTCCGATTTAGCAAATTGCAATTACCAGGTCGAGCTGTGTTGCAAGGCTGGAGAAAACTGTAGCGTACCACCAGTGAGAGTTTGACAAACCCTTTAAGATATTATTTTCATGTGGTATAGTTTCCTGTGATTCTACAGTAACTGTAAAACTTACAATTTCACCAGACACTATTGATTGTTCAGCCTCTCTGGCCACACTTGCGAAGACATAGCTTGAGTAAAACTACCCTGTCAATAATCTTTCATTGTTGATATCTTTGGTAGTAACTTTTCGACAAAGATGGTCGATAGCTTCTTTTACAAACTTGTTTTTCTCCACCCAGTGATTTCACAGCGGGAGGGCAGCTGGCTTCAAATTTTCATGAAACTGTCTTTCAAAAGATTCTCACTCGTTTAGGGCATAAGTGTGAAAAGTGAAATCTGTTTTTGTTTAAGTAACTTAAGAGGAATGAAAACATACTTGAGTAACTCCATCCATTCACGATTTACTGTCACCATTTATGTAAAATAAAAAAACACCAATCCTAATCCTTAGCAGCACATTGAGCAGCAGGGGCTTTTGACAATGAAAGTCTTACTGTCTTATAAAACTGCTTAAAACCTGAAAACGAAAAAAAAAAAAAAAAACTACTGTAACTCTGGCAACGGGTCTTGTTCTCTTGCAGCGTTTGTAAAGTGCTAAGTGGATGCTGAATTTAGAAATGGATGATGCATGTTCTTCAAAGACAACATGCAATCTGCAGCCTCGCCCTTATAGATGCCTACATAAGGGTAGTTACATCACGGTTTGTCATATTGATGGGGAAATTATGCAAAACAAAGGACTCAGGGAGTGAATAACCGCAAAAATGGATATGCAAATAAGCAATGGTACAGAGTTCCAAATCAAACATTTAGCTGCCCCACCCACAATGTGCACCCATGACATGCAGGCGCCGCGTCCCCACCCACGGGAGCGACGGGGGTCTCCAAACACGCTGAGCCTAATCTAATTACAGCATCCTTGTCACGACAGTCCTCCTCCTAAGAAACACGCGCGTTCATTATCTTCATCACAACCACACAACGGTACCGCTGCGATATCCCTTATCAAATCACGTATTTTTTTTTTTTTTTTGCTTCTAATAATAGCACGTTTGTTCAAGTCAAATGCGATGTAGCACGGGGAACGGTTCTGAAAGTGTGTCAGTTTAATAATGCATCTTTCAGCGTGAGGCGTCTGGGAGAGACAAAAAAATAAAGCTTTAAAAGTGCGGCGAGAGAGCATAAAAATATGAAATTCTGATAGAAGAAGTGAAATGAGAGGCGGTATGGAGAGGAATATGAATAAAGGGGGAGATAATCATGCTGGATCTGCCCACTGGATTAGCTGTGAGCAAAGATTAACAGTACAAAGGCGAGGAGATGAACATTTCTGCACTAAAAAGGCGATTTCCAGTTTTTAAAGTTGCTTCAGAGAGGCCATTTCTTCTCGGTTTATGCTGCCGCGTTTATGTGGTGCTCGAGGTGGACATAAATTGGAGGGTATACAAGATTAGAATTATGTAAGGTGATATAGTGTAGGAAGGCAGCTGTTTGGAACTATAAGAGTGATGTATACAATATAACAGCACCATCTGCCTGTAGTGAGTCAGTCTTTGTTGACTCCTGAGTCTCCCCAACTCTAAGCCAATCACACACAACTATTTCCAATTCTCCTCAGTTTTGAGTTGTAAATTCCATGCGTTATTACGGCTTATCTGCTTGCTTTTGGACACCCCAACATTGAGACTCGTGTGAAAGATGTCAAAAAATTTAAGTAAAATTTGCTTGAATTCATAATATTTGACCTCATTCTGGGTAATTTTGACTTGCCAAGTAAAATCATCTGCCAATGGAAGTATTTTTGCTCTTAATATAAGAAAAAGCATATAAATTCAAGAACATTTAGATTTATTATCTAATTTTTAGTGCAAGACGTTCTTTTTTCTTCATTCGTGTGCAAAAATACTTGTTCCATTGGCAGATCAATTTACTTGGCGAGTTAAAATGACCCAGAATGAGGTCACATAATATGAATTCAAGCAAATGTAACTTATCAAGAGATAAAAAGATGAGGAATAATAAATATTAATACAGTGATATCGTTTAGTTGCATATTACTGACATAAATATGTGGATCTCACTAAATTGGCAGATCTTCACAGAGTCAGATCACCATTTGGTTTGATGCCATAATATGCCCACCCCAGTTCTAATCGTCCATATTTTTAGCGCCTTTTGCTTCCTGCTTCCTCTCCTCAGCCTCTATAAATGTCTAGTTGCTCTAATAAAATCGAAAGCACATCATTGATTTGTCTGAATACACAATTTCCTCTCCTGGATGATAAACTCGTGATTTGATTGCTTACTGATCTGAGGGAAGAGAAAAAAAAAAAAAAAACTTAATAACATGATTTGACATTCCACCACCACCGTGATAACCCTCAACCCTCTGTTTTTAAATATCAACTCCGGTTTCATCTTTCTCTCCAGCTCCTCCTTCTGCCATAACTTCTCATCTCTGATAAACAAGCTCAGTGAATACTGGTAATGGGGCAATGATGCGCAGCATATTTCGGAGGAATCTAATCAAAAGAATAAACAGAAACACGGAGTGAGAGTGCTCGCAGCCATAAAATACATAACGCACAAATAACACATGTGATTACAGCCTTACTTCATGATCTAATGACGAATGAAGATGGGGAAAAAAAAGTTGTAAACAGAAAGGGATTCGGGAAGTAAAGGAAAAAACGATGGGCACAACGGCATAATAACTAGCTTTGTTCTGCTTTGTCGGGCCCGCCTACATGCTATAGGGAAAACAAAATGAAAAAAAAGGAACGATTGTGTCTTGGCTGGAACATCGATGCACCTGAAGGCCTTTTCCCCAGCATTGCCGATGCTGACGAGCATGAACCTCCGGGGATCGAGCCTTCACAAGCTCTCACGCCACATTACGGCTGTGGACAGGTAGTTTGACCTCTCTTTGACTGGACCTATCTCCATAATGGATCAATGAGTACTATCGAGAATACATTGCGGGACAAGAGGGGAATACTGTAATAATGAACAGCAAAAACAAAACAATTGGACTGTAACGTAACAATAGAAGGTTATATTACTGGTGACAGATGAATCATTGTGTAAGAGAACGCAGGTGCTATTGAACTTGCACCTAATGTATTTCAATTGGAAGCCACACAAATTATTTTTCATACAAAATTGATTTTCTTAATTACGTTCTCAGGGCATTTGGCAGGCTGGGTGCCTCTGTGGTAATACTTAATCATTATTGGTCTGAATATTGTTT
The DNA here is from genome assembly GCA_900303255.1 of Lesueurigobius sanzi. Lineage (NCBI taxonomy): Eukaryota > Metazoa > Chordata > Actinopteri > Gobiiformes > Gobiidae > Lesueurigobius > Lesueurigobius sanzi. The sequence goes on along the minus strand of OMNZ01020716.1, from coordinate 9,084 downwards.
GGATATTACTGACATCTCACTAATGTCTTTTTCTTATGACACATTATTTTTCAATATATTCCTGAAATGCTCTGAACTGAATACATAGCTATTATTACGCACAGCCCATTCTCAATCCCCTAAGCAATGAAAAGTATATTATTATTGTGGCGGTGCTATATCTGACGCAGTGAAGCTGTGGTTTCTTTTCACTTGAATTATTTAAGGGTGGATCTGAGGTGGTGGATGTAGGAATGTTCTTACAGAGTGGTTGCATCATAATCTAAGATCTTTTGCAGTATCCATGCTTAAAGCTGTGTTTAAGTCAGTATATTCTAGAAAACCCAGTGAAATCTAAGAAACTTTTTTTCTACACCTGTGGTGAACTTTGTATTTAGGTGCCGTCTCCAAAACAGCTTTTCACACATTGCGCTGTGCACCTCTTCCACAGCAGATGGATGTTAAGTGCCATGCTTGAGGGCATCTCAACAGGTTTCGTGACAGTTTGGGGGTCTAGCTGAGTTTACAGAGAAGGCAAAGAAACACATCCACACAAGGATTCTGAAAAGTACTCACGGATGTTGTCAGTGGTCTCCTGCACAGTGTCAGTCTTGAGTAGATTGTCAGCTAACATGAAAGCGCCCGTCTCCACAGTGTCGAGGAGCAGTGTGGCGGAGTGCAGCTGCTCACTGGTGGGGAGTTCTCTCCATGCCGCCTGGGCTCGAGGCTGCAGCAGATTATTCACTGTCTCCACCATGGCCTAGAGCAAACGCACAAACACCAGGGTCACATTCACAATCACCTGAGTCACTGGTGCTAACACACATTTAATGCAAATCCATTCAGAGCACACGTGACACCATTACGGCTTAATGACTGCAGACAGCACAAACGCACCTCTCCATTTATCATGTTGATAAACACAAAAGTTAGTGATGCAAATGCCACATTCCCATGCAGACAGAACAGGGTCAAATGAAGAGCTCTTAATGTTCATGATCACAGTTTAATTTGTTGTCTACTGGATGGCGCAATAGAAAATCCCACACAGATGTTCAAAAATCAGGCTTTGCTAATTAGTTGATTGCAATCACAATGTGTCTACACCCCCAAAACCTGGTTCTCCTCACTTTTTGTGCCTTATCTATGAGCAGGCAAAGCTTGTGCTCGAGGGTCTGGGAAGAAATTAGAGTTTTATCAGATAATGTCTTCTGGGTCACACTCAGCCGTGCAGAACATTTCCGAATCCAGGAATATTACCGAACCGAATGCACTGCCGAAATATCCTCACAATAGTTGTTTTGTGTATAGCTCACATTCCTTTACGCTGTTATGAATCCAGCAGCAGTTCTCAGACGCGCACTTTCAGGGTAGACACAGATAAAGGAACCGGCAAGAGAGTTGGTTTGAGAGTTAGCACCGGGAGGCTGATAAAACAGTCCGGTGAGTCCGCGGTGACAGGCGCCCGGTGGGACCGAGAGAGGTGGAAATCCAGGTGCTATCAAACACACACATCTCACAGTCCTGCCTGTCTCTTTATTTTCTGCTACTCTTCCAAACCACCTTTTTACCTACCCAAACCCCATTCTTCACTTATCTCTGGCTCTCTCAGGAGTAGAAGTGGGAAAAGAAACACAGATGCCATAATATTAAAAAGAAGACAAGGTGTTTCCATAGGGGAATGGCAAGGTCGGGGTACAAGACTTGGAAGTGTTGGTTTATAAATCGCTTGACTTGCGCGGCCCCCTTTCACTGCAGGGAAAAGGCGTGATCTGCTATAATGTTAAACAGCGTGCAGTGGCTCCATATGTCAATCGCATGTTGAACAAAATGCTCAAATTGGCTTCGGAAGTGAACAGAGTAACCTGTACCTGTTTATTCTGAGGCGTTATCAACTCACATGTGGATACATCACTGCGCACATGAAATGAGTGCTTATCCAACAAGCTAATAAGCTGATATGATGTCCTCTTTTAGTGCTAGGCGCTAATTAGCCAGAATGCATATCCAATGAGTTTGGGAAGGCTACATGTAAACAAAAACTAATTAATCCGCTGCTTCAACAAACAAACCAGGAAAAGCGGGATGGGAACACACGGATGTCAGGAAATAAGTCTCCCGTGTTTTATCAGGTATATGAAAAGATTTTTGCTTTCCCCTATCAATTATCTCGCAATTATTAGCACAACACAGTTAGCAAGAGCGTGCGTCTGACAAAAGATTAGCACACAAAAGGAGACTCATTCAGTTTGGAGACAGTAAAATTGAGAAAAATTTAGCGAATATAATCAGTTGCGCGTCAAGGGAAAATGTCAAAGAAATTGGCCCGTTCCGGTTTCCTGAACATAAGGATTTGCGGCTTTTGTTTTGGGTAATTTTCATTGAAACGCCTTTGTGCTTCTGTAGTGTCACTGGGTCAAATCAGAGCCATTTGTTGCTTGGTTAAAGTGGTGTTTTAAATCAATAATAGTCAGGATTATGATGTGGCTGATTACCCGCACCTCCGAGGCAGAATGTCTCAAAATGTGCTCCCCGATGACTGTTCCGTACCACAGAATCTGCTGATTGTTTGGGTGTCTCTGTTGGATGGTTACAATCAATCTCGGTTGTTCCGTATTTAGTTTTGTGCAACAGTGTTAATATTTCCTGCTGCTTTTCTCTCGCCGAACACACACACACGGAACAATCATAGATACAATTGCTGCTAAAGTCGCACCCCTATCTCGCAATGTTGAGGTCTTGGGGCATTTTTTATTGTTATTTTTGCCTGGTATTTATTTTTGACAAAAATCACACAAAAAATGTAGGCGCTCATAGCACTTTTTTGATTATTATTCCACGAAAATATGCTTCTATAAACATAGAAGGCTATAAACCTGACCTTCTGTGTGAAATATGTATTTATTCTCCATATATTCACATTTTTGAGGAAAAAAAAAAAAAAAAATTGTCCTGAATGTTACCCCATAGTTGTGCTCATTTTTGGCACAAATGTTACTCATTACATTTAGTCCTCCATGTTCTATATAAACAGAAAACAAGATGGCAGCTGACCAGAGACACATTTTCAGGATGCAGAAGTTTTCAGACAAGTTTTTATCTAGTACCGTTTTGAATCCCTGGGCGATTGTGTAAAGTGCAGAGTCAGCAGTTTTAGCTAATGCTAACTTAGCACTTTTTGACACGAATTTTCAACACGACCTTACATCGCCCTCTCTACGACATATACTCACGGAGATATTCGCAAAAGCCATTGGCGACGCGGGTGTCGCAGGTCTCATATCACGGACCCGGGATATGAGACTCCAGAGGGTTAAAAGATATTTTGCCTAGACCAAAGTTTTATATGAAACAACTCATGGTGAAGATCGATTACTTTTCTTCTATGTTGCCGTCATAAAAACACAGTTTGACAATGATGGGCTGTCGGTTTGGCCTAATATAATTTGCTCCAAGCCAAAATGCGACACCGGCGGGTCATGACTAGCCCTAGAGACATATACAGCGGACATCCCCCCTATAGGGAAAATGCTAATAAAACAGAAGCCGATATTCCCAGCTCCCATAGATGTCACATACACTGCTATAGTGGCAGGTATGTCTACCCAAGTCCTCTCCATTTATGTCAATGATGCATGTGTTGTGTATTGGATTCCTCTGGTACGCTCCTATGGGTGTTTGTGGAAGTGTGTGTGTGTGTGTGGGCGAGATAGTGCGCATGAGGGGCCGCGAGAGACATTGCTGCGCATCATTCTGCTCCACTTGCTATACAGTAGCAGACTGGGCGAGCGAGGAGACCAGGGCGGGAGTAGGGAGTGAGATTGTGCGAAGTCTCTGCAGGCGAGTGCAGATATGACAGCCGTGGTGCTCATATACCGCTACTTCTGCTCCCAGGACACCAACTTTGATGTCGAATAGATAACCCGCTCCTTCTTCCAGTCTCATTAAACTTTTCATTGAACTTACGATTATCTTGCTTTTTTCAATTTCGTATAATTTTTCATTGAAATTTAATTCGACTCTGATTGCATCTTTCGGCGATAGTAGGTGCAGAGGAGAAGAAGGAGTGTGCATTTCCTTGAGGTCTAGACATCTTCAAATCAGGAGGAGTTGGAGTATACATGTTTAGGGGTGTGTCCGGGAGCGCTGGTGCCACTGGTGACATTTCTATCAGCGAGGAGTATGAGGACTCAGAGGCAAAAACGGAGACAGTTTTTTTAGCTGAGCTTTCAAAGGGAAGCAAAACTCTGGGGAGACAGATAAGGTTTGTGTGAAAGTGTGTATTGTCGGGGATGTGGGGATGCTGAGCACATATATACCAGTAAATGGGGCAGAAGTGAAATGCTTTGAAGCGTCGGGGTAATCCAGCGTAAACAGCAGCGGAGAGACAGACTGGGCTGCTCTGCTACTCCCAGCTACACAAGGGGAACACACACTTGATGGGACCACTGTAGAACATGTGCACATGGCAGGGAGGTGGCAAGTGTGGAAGGACCGGAATAGGGCCGGCTCCTGGCATGAACATTTGATCAGGTTGTTTAGGGACACAACCACATGATCAGATTGTGCTTTTGTCCCCCGGCTTTTCCAGACTAAAAAACGCATGGAACTAGAGTAAAAATCATGGAAATCTCAGTGTGACTTACAAAGAAATGCATGTACACCAGAGTGTGGATGAGGGAGACAGACAGGACTAGTGAAACATACACGAATGAAACACGAAAAGCACTTCTCTTTTTGGCCACCTTTTTCATTCATTCTTAATTGACTGGCACATTTTCTTTGTGTGTGTGTTTTACTTTACAAGAAAACAGGGTATCATCATAAACCGGCTTGAAGACATGTTCTCTTTTCTATGTCTAAAATACATCTCAAACATCATAGGGCTGGGCCATGAATAGAATTTTAATCAAATCTCAATATTAAAATTGGTTGATTAAGATAATCGCGTGGTGAGCTTTAATCGTCAAGCCATTAACTAGCCAAGCCATCCAGAAAAAACATGCAGGGCCCACTTGTAGTTACAAGTCTAGTCCAGTGGATGGTGGTAAATGCTCATTTGTTTCCAGTTACATGGTTAGCTCCATAGCTCCTGCAAAATCAATGCTTTCCTAGTTAACAACTGTTAGTAAACTTAATCTGTGCTCGCGCGCTAGCTAGCTCGTAGCTGTTGTTGCAATCTTGCGTTCTTTCTTCAGTTGGCACGCAGTTTCGAAGTGATGTAGCATTACAACAGGATCACTGAACTATCACTGTAAACGTTAAGGCCATATTTATTTGTCTGAATTTATTTTTTCTTATTTAGACAAAAATCAAATCGAAATCGTTCAATAATCAAATAATCAAATAATTGTGATTTTTGTGTTTTGTTTCATAACCACCCAGCCCTAAAACATCAAGACAACATGTTATACAAAGAAACGTCTTATTTCTCCACATTTTACAAGTGGGTCGCCAATGCCTTTCATTTTCGAGGTACATTCACTCTAGCTAGCTAGAACTAACGCCAAGGGGTGTGCAGACCAGTGAAAGGGAATAACAATGCAAAACTTCTTTCAGTTCATTACCGCTGTCATTCTTGCAATTTTATTCATGTCTCAACTAGTATAAACATCCAGCCCAGGCTACTGCTGAAGCTTAGTTAAATTCCTAAAGCCCAATAATAGCCCAATTGTGAGAGGTTGTTATAAACAAATATCCATTACCCAGCACGCCAGAACATTATCTGTAGTTATCTCCAATCTTTCAATAATCTACAAATCATTTGACTCACATGGCACTTATCATGGCCTGACTTTTGCATAGCCCCGTTCACTGCAGGGAAAAGCTGTGTTGTATTATGCCGTTATACAGTTTGCATATTACTTGAGTTCAGATTTTGAGTTCTTAAGCTTGCTTTTTGGCTCTCGTTTGCAGGTTTTTTTCCCCCCACATAATATTGCGGCCTCTCTACCACCTCCCTCTCTATCATCTCTAACTGCTACCTTACTCACTCTTTCTTCCACTAACATCCCCCCCACAGCATCAAAGCCTCTCCACACCAGCAACTTCATCATGAATAAATTGCCAATTTAGTATACATGAAACGAGTCCCCAATTCCCCGAACGAGACGAAGGAAAGAGTAGAGGGGAGAAGGAGGAGCCGGAAAAGCAGAAGAAAAGGGGGGAAAATAAAAAGCAAATTCAATTATTTTTTTTGTCTCTATTAAGAACCCAAACCTCCAGCCCTCGCTCCTCACTTGGCAATTAGTGCTTTGTATAATTAACAAGGAGAGGCCAGCGCCACGCCACAGCCCTAATCACACGCATTTCTATCCGCGAGACTCGAGCACTGTTGCTATAATTTTGTTTCACATTACGAAAGGCTAATTAATCGATCATTCCCAGCCCGCCTCTGCTGAATCCTGGGCAGATGTGCGACAAAAAGATGGGATTCGGGTGGGACTGCAAGCAAGTTAAGAAACATATACGAAGAAATATGAAAATCAGTGGGAAGTAGTCACACATAAATGACTGGATAAAACGGGTTCATGGTTAATATTGCCTAATTGCTATAATACACCCTCATTGAAAAGCAAAGACAATATGTATATTCTGAATGCTACAGCCTGGATGAAAAGGTTAGGGGTCAAAATCCGCGTAGAGATTGCTGCGGTGTAGTGCAGTCCAACATCTAAATCAAGACCTATTTAATTGTGCAAGGAAAAATAATGTATGGCCTTGTCTGCCGACTTACTTCTCGCTCCGAAAAACTTCAAAGGTAGAATATTGAAAAAAAATGTGAATAGAAAAGGGAACACTTTACCCTTGAACATATTATATATTTTAATGGGTATTTTAAAGCAGATTCTAACTGTGACTGAAATGTGATAAAAATCAGCTTGCTTTTGTCCACTTCGCTGGTCTATAACATGCATACAGTATAGAAATAGTTCTCTTCCACTGCCACTAATAGATTGTGTTCATACTGAGGTGGAGGATAGAACATATTTCCATGGCAGAATGAGTATTTTAATTGTGAAAATGCTCATCTTTTGACCTGGTTTGTGTGTAATCGTTAGACCTATAATAAAAGTGGTTTTCTCTGTCTACGCAAATGAACTATGGCGATTATAGTGTTTGTTTGTCGTATTAAAAAGTGGAGGCATTTAATCATTATCAGTACCGTATTTTACGAACTATAAGTCGCACCAGCCAAAAAAATGCATAATGAAGAAGAAAAAAACATATATAAGTCGCACTGGACTATGAGTCGCATTTTTTGGGGGAAATTTATTTTACAAAATCCGAGATCAAGAACAGACATTTCATCTTGAAAGGCAAGTTGTAATAATAACAATAGAATAGAGAACAACAGGCTGAATAGGTGTATGGGATGCTAACGTAACACATTGAAGGTTATTCAGCTACACAAAGCATAAACAACAAACTGAATAGGTGTCTGGTATGTTAACGTAACATATTAAACTAAAACTCCAGAAAATACGGTTGTTGAAAACATTCACAAAAATCTATGGACCCATCTCTACAAAACAATACACTTCAACATCATACAACCTACTGACATTTCGTCTCTCATCCAAGAAGCTTTGTCAGTGACAAATGACTGAGCGTACGCAAACATGTTGATGTATTCGATATTTTCTGTTTAGTTATTTCTCTATATGAACAAAAAGGCACCTGCCCTGCATCTGAAATGATTACATCAGGCAGAATGTTGTGAAGGCAACCAACTGTACAGCACGCCTTGGAATTCAATAGATCTTATTGTCCAACAGTAACAATATTTCTATGGACATACAGTGTGAGGATGAGTTGATCGAAATGCATGTATGTATTTTACATTGTGCGTATTTGTGTGTGTATTTGTGTGTGTGTGTGTGTGTGTGTGTGTGTGTGTGTGTGTGTGTCAGCTTGCATATAGTCCTAAGCTATGGCCTATGATGTGACAATCCTGACTAGTGCTGACGTTCAGATTTTTGCAAGGAGAGTGAAAAATAGCCTGCATCAGGAGAAAAAGAGCAAGACCATCACTGATGTGTGTGTGAAGGGAGATGCGGGCAGAGGAACAGGCAACAATGCACAAGGTAGGCCTATATTTTACTTATTTTAATTAAGACAAACACATTTCTGAGTGACATATGTAGATTGTGTCCAAAGTTATTTTTTGTACATATATTTTCATAGTGTATTTGTTAAACCATACAGTAGTATTCAGACTTACACAAAGGTTAGCCAAAATATTGTAATCCATCTTTGGGCTATTTTTTCCCCATTGCTTATAAATTACATTGATTAGTTGCATACATAAAGTGGGCATCCACTTGCTAATGTGTCCTAATGAGCCCTGATGGCAAGTCTTTACTCTTTCAGAGGATCTTGATATTTTCATCTTTTGCAAACATTTGTTGCTGGTTAATCTGCATTAATTAATAAAAAGTGTTGACATCTGTTTGTGTAAATACTAGGGCTGGGAAAATTATCGCGTTAACGCATTGCGTCAAAATGGTAGAATTATCGCGATAAAATAAATTAACGCAGCGTTAAAATTCCTCCCCTTTAACCTTTGCTGCTTCGAAGTGACGCTGCTCTCCGCGGAACACCGTACGCTAACAACGCTGTGGGAGCGAGCAGCCCACGTGTCTCAGAGCAGCAGTGAGGTACGACACATGAGAGCGGAGAGAGAAGGGAAGAAAGACAATCACCGTTTCACTGCTTTATGAATGAAATGTCACTCCATGGCATGGCTCTAATGGGATTGTCCCAGTTTATCCAGTTCAGGACAGTCCTGTTTGTTTTGCGTTCATGTGCCATGTGGCTAATTTGCATGCGCTTTGAAAGACCTCGCTGTGCGCAGCGGAGATATAGGAAATGCGCAATGCACCTTCCAGCATGTAAAGTTATTCCTGATTTTGAGCCTGTGTCCCGTGTCCCGGAGGATTTCTCTAAAACCAGTACCTAGTCTACGTGATAAACCAGTACCTAGTCTACGTGATAAAACTTTACAAAACTTCCTGAAGACAAGAGTGAGAGGTCTGTCCACATGAGCTGCAGGTTAGAACACACATCAGGAAGACATACTTTTGTTTTAGTGCTAAAATGTTG